>CABEEJ010008237.1:4620-25218 GCA_901482245.1 Timema douglasi
AATAATGGTTAAAACTACCTTCCCCCCCCCTCCCCCCAACATGTCATGATTTGTTCTCGTTAAAGTGGTAGGTTCATAATCCTGGGGTCTGGTTGTTTAATTCATCCTCTAGCTATATTGGACTAAACTATTAGCAAGAATAAAAAAAAGGCTTTAAAATGTTTAAAAAGATTAAAAAAAATTTAATCACATTAAAAAAAATTTTGAATGATAATTCTGTCCGTACCCTTGAATATCATAAATCCTTATGGATTATAGGATGTGAAGAATTGTGGTTACTATTTTTTTTTTAACTCAAAGCAACTGAATGAAGTCCGTTTTTTTGCTGTTGCGTTTGCCGAGTGATGACTCACCTGGGAAGAGGATGGGAAAGCACATCTGTCGAGACAATGTTAGAATCTCGGGCAAGAGCTGAATAAAATTCCTCCCTCGCGTGATTTCTGTCCACTGCGAGCGATTCCTTGAACTCATAAATAGATATAAACGTTGCCAGCTTTCACTGGGATTGAGGTATTTAATTACTAAACGTGACCGAGATGATTTAACGTTGGTGTACTTGTGAATACCTTGCTTTAGGCGTTTTATGAGTCATGCCCCGTTTACAAGAAGCTATCTTCCTCCCCGTCTATCTGAGTCATGCCCCATTTACAAGACGATATCTCCCTCTCTGTTTAGCTGAGTCATGACCCGTTTACAAGAAGCTATATCCCTCTCTGTTTATCTGAGTCATACCCTGTTTTCAAGAAGCTATCTCCCTTTCTGTTTAGCTGAGTCATGCCTCGTTTACAAGAAGCTATCTCCCTTTCTGTTTATCTGAGTCATGACCCGTTTACAAGAAGCTATCTACCTCTGTTTATCTGAGTCATGACCCGTTTACAAGAAGATATCTACCTCTGTTTATCTGAGTCATGCCCCATTTACAAGAAGCTATCTACCTCTGTTTATCTGAGTCATAACCTGTTTACCCGAGTCATACCTTGTTTTCAAGAAGCGATCTCCTTCTCTGTTTATCTGAGTCATGCCCCATTTACAATAACATTAAGAAGAGGAAAATATGTCAGTAATAAAGTGATGGCAAAGTACAGTTATTTAAATTAAATATTGTTGTTCTGACTTGAACTATTTCGATAATGTTAGTCAATAATTTTTAAACGTAATTATTAAAAACAAGATATTATAATAAAAATAGAAATAATATTATCCAAAATGTTCTGTCCGTAGGCCCGTGTATAGTGGGTCTATAATGTATTATTATTATTAGCATCGCATCTTACTACCCGTTCGGGCTATACGCACTTACGCTAATGTGTAATGGTAGGGTGATTGTGAGATGAAATGGAGGACTTACAGTTTAACGTGGGATCCGAACCATGGTGGAGGCCTGGCATTCCCCACATTCACAAGATGTCTTGTCAGAGGTGAAGGAAGGGTTTGGCAATCAGATAAATCTGTGCCGGGACCGAGGATTGAGCCCCGGACCCCCAGCACAGAAGTCCGCCAGGTCCTTATAGTGTGAATCCACTTCTGGATCTTACTGTGCAAAGGTATCTAGCGCTTGTGTTACCTTGTGGTATCTTGACACAGGCATTCGTTTCGTCTTGTCTGGTTTGCAAGGGGCGGAGGGATCAGGGCTCGAATCCAAGCTCTGGTCTCTGAGGTGATTTTTCCTGGATTATTTCTTTCTGCGTTTTCGACAACTTCTACCTACTCCTTCTTGACTGTATTAGTGTAAATATGTTAGTAGCCTGGATGGGTGGTAAGACGTGGTGCCTAGGAGAACCGGCCTAGCTGTATTTACTAATAACCATCCATTCAATCGATTTATAGCCCAAGTACTTGTTTCGGTGGTTGAATTGTCTGTGGCGTTTCTCTCGTAATAGACTGAACTGGCGATATTGGGAAGATCACAGTTCGAATCCTGGTGATGTCAAATAAAATATTTATTTATAAATGGTTTCTCACTTTCCCCCCGCGTAAATGCAATAAACGTAAAAGTATTATTATTATTAGCACCGCGTCTTACTACCCGTTCGGGTTATACGCACTTACGCTAATGTGTAATGGTAGGGTGATTGTAGAGATGAAATGGAGGACTTACAGTTTAACGTGGGATCCGAACCATGGTGGAGGCCTGGCTTTACCCACATTCAAACGTAAAAGTCAAACGGGTAGTAAGACGCGGTGGAAAATACAATAAAATTGGTCTACTAATGGCTTGACTAACGAGAAACTGATACGTTCTATGAATATAATAAATATTTGTTCTCAATACATGTATACACACAATATTTAATTTTTCTATACATAAGTATCATCTTTATTCAACCGATAATTATCAATTATTTATTATCAAAATGCCATAAAATAGTGAACAAAATATATCATTTAGCTGTAAATACATGAGTATTCACTACAAAAAGCCACTTTGTAATAGTATGACTATTATAGCAGCTTGTTAGTTTTATTCAAAACGCATGCGCATTATAAAAATGTCAATTGATTGGCGGACATTATGACTGAGCCACCGCAGAGCACAAGTGCTTCATACGTTCGAAAAGAGATGGCGTTGCTGTCACCGTATGTAGTGGCGGTTACTAGATAGCGCTTCTCACTCGGAAAAACAAGCAAGGTCGATCAATGTGTGATATGAAGATATGAAGATAGTTGCGTGAATAGCAATGCTTAATAATACATGGTACCGCGTATTACTACCCGTTCGGGCTATACGCACTTACGCTAATGTGTAATGGTAGGGTGATTGTGAGATGAAATGAAGGACCTACAGTTTAACGTGGGATCCGAACCACGGTGGAGGCCTGGCATTCCCCACATTCACAAGATGTCTTGTCAGAGGTGAAGGAAAGGTTTGGTAATCAGATAAATCTTTGCCGCGAACGAGGATTGAACCCCGGCCGCCAGCACAGAAGTCTGACACCTTACCCCTAGACCGCCAAGTCACCTCTATTTTTATATTAACAATACATTTAATCCAGAGGTGATCTCAGCCACATTATTGATGAAAACGTTTCTATTCAGTCCACGTAAAACATAATCTTCTATTTTTTACTGACATGTACAAAAAAATGCTTCTAAATTGTTAAGACAATAGCTGTAAGTCTATTTTTGAAGTATTTCAGTTTGTAAAAATGAACCTCCACCAACTTCTTGTGTAAATTACAAAGTTAGTAATAGTCAGTATTCAATAAACATTATATTATTACGTATGGTTTAAAAAAATATTTATAAACAACACCATGAAACAACAAACAAGAAGGTTTATATTTAATGTAATCGTATATCGTCACAAATGATGTATTCTTGGTACACTCAGAATAACTCACAGGGACTTTTGATTACAATTTAATAAAACCATTATTTATGATTGAACAGATAGCTTTATATTAGTTTAAAGTAGCTAGAGGGCCCAAATCAAACAAACCCTGTGGGGGACAGCCCATACCTACTATTGTGTGTAAACATTATAAAACCAATTAAAAAAATAGGTCTTTACCGGTAACTTAAAAAAATGCATAGTCGCTTAAATTATAAAAGCTCGTATGCTTTATTTACAGTGAAGTATATTTTTGTGTGATCGACGTTTTCCCAATTAAAAGCTCTCTACCTAACACCTTTGTTTATATTTGTTATTTAGATTCACAGCTCACGTCAACTGTAACCAATAATAAACAAAACTATATTCAATCCTCATATTCCATTGGCTCAAAACGAAAATAAATAAGGAAATGAATTATCTACCTACATGGTCGATGGTCTATTTTAATAATATAGAATTTTCTGATTCTTTTTAGTCTAAATTTAATCTATTTAGTGTTTTGTTTTCATAAATAAAACAAACAAATATATTACAAAACATTTGTTATATTTTAATAACATTATTTACAACACATAATTATAACATTTAAAATACCACACAAACAGCGTAACAGCGATAATATTTACTAAAGGAACAGTTTTCCTCATTTATGATAACTTTCACACATTTGCACATCAAGTCGGTTGTTAATAAAAAAAATAGTAATAATAATGTAGACATTTTAAAATATTGTTTATCACAAATTATAAAAGTGATGTCCAACAAAATGTGATTGATTTAGCTCTAGTTATAAGCTCACTCAATCCATACAAAATAAGTGAAACTTTACAAAAAGCACTACAACCAGTAGACCTACTTTTATATCCTTAAAGGAATGTTTTTAATAGTTCTCTTAATTTTTGGGAGCATATAATGTAACACAGACTGTTCAATCTACGTGAATTTTCCTTAAAACTTTATTATGATAGCCTATCTATAGGTCAATATATAGGCCTACTATAGAAGCACACAATAATTATAACATTATAGCACACATTTGTGGAATTATGGAATAAACGGCAGATTTCTAAAGTTTTGTCAAATTTAGGTGGTCTACTTCTTGCAAACTCGTTATGTTTTTTTGTTCACACGAACGTTTTTATAGAACATTAATATAAACTATTATTACAAGGGGATCCCCTACATGGAAAACAGAGCAACTAGATAACATGGTCTAGACATTAAGACTATAGCACCATCCTTTAGTTCGTGAACATGTTCTTAGTTAACTGTGGTAGTAACAGATCCAAGATATTTATAGCCCCACGACTTCTTTGGTGCTGACTGACAGCTCACTGCTGACTTCTGACAGTCAACATTTAGGTATATACCTAAATTTTGATGGTCAAAAGCGACAGCTGCTAAGCACATATTTTTGAATACCATCTGGTTCGGCGTAGGGATACATAATTTGGTCTGGTAGCTTTTTAAAGCTGTCAGTCAGCACCAAAGAAGCCATAGGGCTACTTGCAACTTATCTTTTACTGTCTAAACCTGCTACAGTTTTGTGTATAACATGAAGATAAAATTTACCAAAAATTGTACATATGGTATTTAAGTGAATATATTATTATTTTAAAACTAACTACATATTTTTGCTCGAACAAAACATTTCTAGACAATATATTTGAAATATCAAGTTTTTAGTTACTAGTTGTTAGTTGCTACTCATTGCGTTTGTTGGACAGCCCTCAAAAATTCTTGTTTTATTCTAGAAATTGGAGATATTTAAAAAAAATGTATTACTAAGCTAATTAAAAAAACTGAAATAAGGATTTAATCACTTTTTTGTGTCTCAATTCGTACATTAAAATTACATATCCTGTTAATAAACTGACACCGTTCAGTTTTTTTTATTTGGTTTCTTGTTCGACCAATATTTTTAAATCTATGCCTCATTATATTTCATATGAGTATGTTTTAATTTTTTTTAATTTTACTCTCTTTTCCTAATTATAGTTTTTGATGAACCACACACTTTAAAAAATTTGTTTGCACTGTGATGTGTTAATAAATCGGTATTAACTTAAAGATAAATAATTTCACAAAATTGTTTTCACTAGATTTGATGTATTTTTTTTGGTTTTTACAAGTTGGGTGAAAGACTTACTTTGCGCCCAAAATTGTAGATAAAAAATTCACGTAATAGTTTAAAATTTATATTGTGTAGAAATGTATGTTTGGTGTTAAACTATAGATGCGAATAAATAAAAGCAAGAAACTGTGAAAGTGTTAGCAACCTTTTAAAGTTTTAGTATTAAAGCTAATATGAAAGAGTTTCTTTAAAGAATTCATTCTATAATTTTTACTTATTAATGATGTTTTAACAACTCTTGTCGACTTTATTCAGGTACGACAGATACTCATAACGTCAAACGGGGTAAAACATCTAGTCATACCATGTTTTAACACCCACCAACACAACATACAGGCTAACTCATATTGTCCCAACATGAAAATAAAAACAAGTTTTACATGTTGTCTTATATGACTTGTTGACTTTCTCCAGAAACGTCTGGACTGAAAGAAGGGACTTTAGAATGTGCTTTCTTGTCGCAAAATATCCATCTTTGTTTGCGTTCGCTTCAACATACTTGGAGAGAGATCTTCCGTCTATTGATGTGGAGGATTGCCTTTACATATATAATAGTTATATATATATATATATATATATATATATATATATATANATTAAATTTGTACACTTTAGTTCCAGAACGGGCTATCAGTGAATTACATTAATTTAAGTAAACACAAATGAGAGTTTAAGTACCTATATTTTTGGCTTTAGCCGTCGAGCAAAAGGGCTTTTAAAAAAAACTAATAACGGTAAGAACGAGGAGGATGATTGAGATAAAAATGAGCCAGTAATTGATATTTCCACCAAATGGATCATCTCAGGGAAATTCAGCCGTGGAGAAAAGATATAGTTATAAATAAATTTCCTTTGAAAATAGTATTCAGGGCATCTGTCGGACATTTGAAATGACGCACCCCTAATGAACCAACTGAAATACCCAGATTCTCGCCCGCACTCAGGAGAACATCGCGGTCTTGGACCAGAAGAATTTACTAAGAATATATCAACCTATCTGAAGAATTAACTATTGCTCTTTCTATAAAATGGGTATCAATACTATGTCTGGAGATCTTCAAGGTACCTAGTGAGGAGCATGTATTTAATAGTAGTCTGGATGTGTCGGTAGGAATAGGAGGTGTGTGGTAGGTGTCAAGCTTTAGGGTCCCTGACCAAGAAACATTGATTATATACTTTCTGAATTGGCTGTAGTACAAGCAGCCCTAGTCCAATTGTAACCGATGTCCCCCAGAGTGCAGGATGTACCTTCGTCAGGAAAGAGTACACCCTCACCGAATGAAGGTAGGTAATGATGTTAACAGTAGACGGTTAATGTCCACGCAGAAAGTTCCTCAAGGAGGTATGTCCGATCCTCCAGAAGACATGGCTCAGCGAAGGAGCCCGATGATCCTCTCCCTATCTTCACCGCCTGACGAAACCGGCGTTCTTGATGATGGAGTATATCTTGGACCTGGGTATCTTCTCGGCCTCCCTCTCCCTGACCTGCTCCTCCCCGGGTGTGAACCAGCTCTCCTTGGCGAGGGCCGCGGTTATCCGGGGGTCCTTGTAGAAAGGGTTCTGGAGGTTGGACGGTAGACGGGACTCCGCCTCGGAGTTGAGTACAACGGCGCGGTGCTGCAGCGAGGGCTTGGACGGGTCCTGCGGGAAAGAGAGGAACATGTCGGTACGACCCTCATGGTAACAAACGGTTCCTAACAGTAACAATTCCAGACCTATAAATCAGGACCACCCACCAGTGTTGGGTACGTTTGGAATCAGCCCCAGACGGGATAGATTTCAGCAGGGGTCACTTATGGGCCATTACCAGGTCAAGCAAGGCTGGCCATGACTGTACTAGTAAAGTGTTTTTCCTCCTACACTACCCAGCAATGCCACATTCGATAATGCAATGCACAAATGATTGTTAAATGCCTTTAAAGAGTCAGTTTGATACTGAATGAGGGGAAAACCTCTACTAGCACAGTCCTGTCAAGTTTTGATAGCTCTGGAAAAAACCAACCCATGAACCACTGCCCAAGGTCTAGTACACAAATTTTACCCGTAAAAGTGAAATGGCAACACTGTGCCGTGAAATATTGATTTGAGTGACTATTTAGCATATTATATGCCAGACTTTCTGATACACTTTTTTAATTTGATACAAACATATCTGCCTGTTTAAAAATCCAGGTTTACATGCATTCCGAATTGAGATCACCTGAGCTCTCACGTTAAATAGTCATTCAACTCAATGTACCATATGATGGTGATGCCAGTTCAACGCCTAGGTCGGGAAACCTTTTATACTGGGCTATTTCTAGCTTGAAGTGATTCTGGATCCATAATTTATATCTGGAAGTGATTGTGGATCCATCATTTCTAGTTGGCAGGGATTCTGGATTCATCATTTCTAAAACGCTTATTTTCACATCTGTACTCAAAGGCCACTTCAGATTTTTAAGTTAGACTTTATTTAAAATAAAATTAGAGCAAACTGCCATCATTACACGCTACAATTCTGCATCCCCAAATAAACTACCATAACTAGAGCCCCGTAAAAATAGTTTTTTTTAGTTAAATTTAGATTTTTAAATCTCAATTTTCGAGGTTATTTAGTGTTTATTCAAAATTACATGTTATCTGAGGTGTTTACATATTGAGCCAATGTATACAATTTTTTTTATATTATTGAAATCTTATATATTTGCTTTAAAATTCTTAGTCAAGTTTGTCTGCATATTTCACAATTTTGTAGCCTACACTACAACAAAATACTAATCAAATTACAGCATGGTCAAAATTACTGCTAAATTTATTCTTAATTTCGTGTTTGTTTTAAAAAAATGTGTGTGTAAAAATTGTGTTATTTCGTTTTATAGGAAGATTTCGTGTAACAATACGATTTAGTTTTATTTCACTTATCAAAAAACATTGTAAATCATATCCAAAAACTAACAAAGGAAAAAGTACTTGATTCCATCTTTGTTTGACGCTTTTCACTTTATCGCGTCTCGCCATTTTTACAGGGCTCTACCCATAACATATGTTGCCACAGCACTATAACATATGTTACTACAGCACTATAACATATGTTACTACAGCACTATAACATATGTTACTACAGCACTATAACATATGTTACTACAGCACTATAACATATGTTACTACAGCACTATAACATATGTTACTACAGCACTATAACATATGTTACTACAGCACTATAACATATGTTACTACAGCACTATAACATATGTTACTACAGCACTATAACATATGTTACTACAGCACTATAACATATGTTACTACAGCACTATAACATATGTTACTACAGCACTATAACATATGTTACTACAGCACTATAACATATGTTACTACAGCACTATAACATATGTTACTACAGCACTATAACATATGTTACTACAGCACTATAACATATGTTACTACAGCACTATAACATATGTTACTACAGCACTATAACATATGTTACTACAGCACTATAACATATGTTACTACAGCACTATAACATATGTTACTACAGCACTATAACATATGTTACTACAGCACTATAACATATGTTACTACAGCACTATAACATATGTTACTACAGCACTATAACATATGTTACTACAGCACTATAACATATGTTACTACAGCACTATAACATATGTTACTACAGCACTATAACATATGTTACTACAGCACTATAACATATGTTACTACAGCACTATAACATATGTTACTACAGCACTATAACATATGTTACTACAGCACTATAACATCACAAGGCAATGTTCCAACTTCCCCTCCGAGACGTACCTCAGCTATCTGGAAGTGTGTCGGTGGATGCTGACGAAGAAGAGATTGCGGTGATCCGAATGACAGAGGCGCCGATACAAAGGGCTGGAAAAACTGCGCATGCGTCAGCGTCGCGGCGACCACCAGGCCGAAGAGGGCTGCTATGAGTCGATACATGGCTGGGATCTGCGAACAGATCACCGGAGTGGGTAAAGTAGGTGAAGGATCTGAGTCGGCACCTAAAGCCTCTTACAATATACATAAAGCCGTGTTGGTGGATGAATGGGGGGAGTAAGGTAGTAATGGTGAGGGGGAAGGGTAAAGGTTATTAATAAGTACTTAAAGTCAACCTCAAAATTAGTTTAATCATCATATTTGTCAATTTACAGAAAATGCAATCTAAATAAGTAATGGCAGCGATGAACGTTCTCACTGATGTCTCTATGCACATGTCACTGGCAAACGTCTTCGATCGGACGTTGTGTGATGTTTAGGGACACTTTATTCTTTTTTTATTACTATTACTATTATTTAGCACGGCGTCTTACTACCCATTCGGGTTATACGCTTTAAGTAATAATTACGCTAATAGATTAGGAATTGGGAAGGTTTAATTAGAGGAAGTGAACCCTCATTTGCGTGGAGGGAAGAGTGGAAAACAATTTAGGAAAAACCACCCCCAGTTCACCCGACCGAGATTCGAACCTCGATCTCCCCGTCCTCAACAGTCGAGTTCAATACGACTAGCGCGTTGTCCAACCACGCCACCGAGGCGGGTAACACTTTATTTAATGCCGGGTTTGTTTCAAACAACGAGCGATATAAGGTGATGGTTTTCAGGCTAGGATATTGAAACGGCTTCATCCAAAACATACCCGGAATCGTCTAAAATGCCTAGAAATGGTTCAGTACATGTTTTAATACTTTCCCCAAACATATCCTAGGGGTTAACAAGATTCGGGGCCCCTGATTCGGTGGCCCCTTGATCTAGTATTAGTATTAGCACCGCGTCTTACTACCCGTTCGGGTTATACGCACTTACGCTAATGTGTAATGGTAGGGTGATTGCGAGATGAAATGGAGGACCTACAGTTTAACGTGGAATCCGAACCACGGTGGAGGCCTGGCATTCCTCACATTCCCCTTGATCTAAATCGCTACTCTTGAAGTAGACTAGATTTCCTATGATGGGAAGATCGAGCTTATAATCTTGGTTGGGTGTACTGAGGGTGGCTTTCTTCTGCCTCTCTCCACGCTAATGCGGGTACACTTCATATTAATATAACCTTCTCGTTACTAAAGCCACCAGCGTAGTTAGTACCTACATGAGCATATCACCTGGACGGGTAGCAAGACGTGGCGCTAAAAACAATAAAAAAAACAAGGTTTGGTTGGAATATAAAAATATAGGGGTTGGCTGCAAGCTCAAATAAGGCGATAATAATAGCGACGTGTATGGGATATATCAATATGTAGCCCAGTTTGGGGGAAGATTAGCCGGTACTGATGTACCGGTTCCAGGGGACACTCCAATGTACTCATCGTACATCCTTTCCGTGGAGGCTGTTTCCATGTCATGATGAGATGAGAAGATGAAGATAGTGAGTATGGTGGGGTGGAGCCAATGAAGATCTTAATATAATCTTAATTAAATAAACCTTGATGATCATGGGAATTATTCTCCTTTCAAGAATAATCTCCCGGTACCCACCGAAAATCAAACCAAGGACCTCTAGGTCAGTAGCCCGGAGCTCTGACTACTATACTATACTACTATCTTAGATAGTAAGGTGATCAGACGACCATTTTGATTCTTGCTTTAACTAATAAGTAGACGGTAGACCTATACGAAGATATTTTTTAAACGAGGGCTGCTGTGTTTTGTTTGATTCTATCTCCCAGGGCTCGACACGCTATTTCGGATTAATAAAGCATCCAAACCTCAACTCAACAATTCTTATCAGTAACCAAATCAGATAGAATGATGTTTTATGTTGAAATGTCTGTTGTAGGTGAGGTGAGTTAAGTAACTCTGCTTTTCTGTTCTTTATAACATCATGGTTCTCTGAGAATTACTCGAAATTAATTAATTCTAAACGATATACTGTATATATATATATAATATATATTACATTAAAATATACAGGAGGAAAAGGAGAAATCCAATTGTAACCAGAATTAAGTTAATGCTGCCATCTGTCAAACAATCTTGGAAACTTTATAACGCACTTTAGATTATGGTTAAAAGAGTTCTTTGTCGTATTTATATTAATTTTAAATAAAAGTATTTGCCGGGGTTCTTATGGGGTTTGAGATATAAAATATGTTATTCTGAAAATTGTGTGTTGTGTTACTCTCCTCCTTTTTTCCCCTCATGCCCTTCAAATTTAAATATAGCTTGTTCACTTTCTGGAGAATATAATCGTATCCGATCATTGGGTAGAAGAGTAAACACACCGTCATCAAATGAAACGATGCATTGTCCTCGAATGGGGAAACACAGTGGTTGAAGCAAATTATATTTCCTAAACTGCTGCCCCATTTCTTTGGAGAATAATATAGACTGAGAGAAAGTGAATCTCATGAGAGCATGAAGTTGGTTATTTTGAAATGCAGGTGTGAAAACATGAAACTTATCTGCCCTTCCCTTAAAACTAAAGTCTTGGATCATTAATAGGTCCCAAGGTGTGTGTATCATCGCATTTTACTACCTGTTAGGGTTACATGCACATGTAATAATTACAATAATGTAGTAGGGGATGAGTAAGGTTGGATTCAAAGAAAGTGTAGACTACCGGAATCTGTGCGGGAGAACATCCTCAACATACTTGATCCCAATATCCCCCGTCAACGGCAAGTCCAGTCTATTGCGAGAGTGACGCCTTAGACCATTCAACCAACGAAGCGAGTCACGTGAATATGGACTTGGGGTCATGACCACAACGTTAATGACTTTGACTTGTCTGTGGAGGTGAGCTACTGTGTCTCTTGATGGGGGGGAGGGGGGGTCTAACACCACTCCTAGAAGTTTCTGGAGCGGTGTTTTATAACCGTGCTAAAGCGTTGTCTCCTTTGTGTTTCAAGGTCATCAGACTCTATTCGCTACACTCTGAATGGAGGAACAACAATACTAATATTGTATTTTAAATATTATCTTTTAAACCACTTAAGCCACATAGGCGTTATACTAAGAGTTAACCTTGATTGCCGATAACGGTAATGTTGATGTTTGAATATCCATTGAGGGCACTGGGGAGTGGAGGGTTGGAGGGGTGGTTCACAAGTCATTTATCACTGTGGGCCTAACCGCTATCTCTCCGTGATAATTCGGCTGCCAAAAATTACTCCCGCTTACTCTAAGTACTCACATAACATTAATTTGAGTCACATTTAAATTCATTACTGATACTACCAGTTGTTACCTAACTTAACCTGAACATAATCTGTGTTTATTTATATTTCTCTTGTAGTAGACGAGTAAAAACAACCAAGCTTCATACACCAGCAATAGCCCTACCCTAGTAAAAGGACCAGCACATCGACCGTTTGAGGAAGAGGTACCCAAAGTAAAATGACCTTTCTTATAAGTGGATGTAACCTTACTCCTCTCTTCTTCCACCAGGATGTAAACCTTGGGTCGGTGCTCTCAGGGACGAGTAGTTCCTCAAGAGCTGTCGGTATCCGCTTGGGCCTACTGCCCTGGCAACAGAGAGCAAGGTCAAAGACGGGAGACCTATTATTATATTTCGCTAGCACGTTCAATTCTTAAGGTCGCTGTTTTCAAGGTCAGCAAGCCTCTCACCCGCGTGGACCACCGGGTGCAGGGTCAGCCCGGAGAAGGTACACGCCTTTCTGTTCGCGAGTGTTTATGTCGCACCCCGGTTGATGGAGACTTTAACGCCAGGTAAGACATGTTTACGTTGATCCGAATTAATGGAGACTTTAACGCTAGGTAATACATGTTTATGTTGCTCTGATTAGTGGAGAATTTAACGCCAGGTAAGACATGTTTACGTTGATCCGAATTAATGGAGACTTTAACGCTAGGTAAGACATGTTTATGTTGCTCTGATTAGTGGAGAATTTAACGAGTGGGTAAGACATGTTTATGTTGATCCGATTAATGGTGACTTTAACGCTAGGTAAGACATGTTTATGTTGATCCGAATTAATGGAGACTTTAACGCTAGGTAAGACATGTTTATGTTGCTCTGATTCATGGAGACTCTAACGCAAGGCTAAACACGTTTATTGTGCCCTGGTTTTTAGATATCTCAACGTTGGCTAAGACAAATAAATAACGCCCCCTCTCCCCCGCGTAATTTACCCACGTAATGCGCCGGGCAGGTTTGTGTTGGGACGAAGAGCACCCCCCCCCCCTCTGATAGCTTGGCTGCCCCACTAATAAATGTCGCAAACATTGTTTTGTTGGTGTAAATGTCAACAGCTCATAGCAAATTACCCGCTAAGTGTGACCTGAAACTCACGTGACACCTTGTTTTCAGTGAGATCACGCGGCGGAGGGTTGGCTAAGAGGGACCTCAAACACTTGGTGAAGTCATCGGCCTTGAGGAATACCCATGGCAGAGTGGAGTAACCCGAGAAAACCAGAATATTTTAAACTATATTCAGATAGTCTTAAGAAAAATCACTAAATCTAATTTCATGTAGTCATACGCCATGCTTCCCTTCAATTTTCATATGAATATCCTTCTATAAATTTCAGTCAACTATCGATAGCTCGCACCTCGATATCTCTTGACTTCGGATAATTCGTAAAAAATGTTCCGAAAATAAAGTTCTATATAGTAACAAGTCAGCCGTACGCTGGCAGGCTATAATGGTAATATTAGAAGTGTATTGAAGGGGACTGGCTGAAATCATGCAACGCAGCACTACTACCCCTCCCATCTCCCTCCTGCACGTTAAAACAGTATATTATAGATACTATGGGTCTATTGTAATCCAAACATTTCTCATTCCAGTACCTAACTGTATTATGTGTGTATGTCTTATCTGATATGTATTGTTTACCTCGTCACATTAAAGTATAATATTACTTTATATAAAGTACATATTAGTTTCCATTTCTTAGGTACAACTTTATTTCCCCTCCATAAGACGGACGTATCGTAACTTGGACAGATCCCCACCCCCTTTAGTCCGAGTTATGGAGAGTTGACTGTCCATGTCCAAACATATATATTTTTTGCACTCAACGTTGATAACATTATATTATAATTGTTATTTTATTGGTATTAATAATTTTTCTTTAAAGTGAAAGATGCAGATCAAATTACTTGACTTATGAATATATAAAATTAGATCTAGTAGCTTTTCTATCTTTCAGCTAATGTTTCTTCTATGAAAACTGGTTATTTGTATTTTACAAATATCAGTTTGGACAGAGGATGTAGTTTACAGATGTGCGATAGTCTTTTTTTATTATTATTATTTAACACCGCGTCTTACTACCCGTTTGGGTTATACGCTTAAGTACTAATTATGCTCATGGAATAGGAATTGGGAATGTTGAATTTAGAGGAAATGAACACGTATTTGCGTGGAGGGAGAGTGGAAAACCATTTAGGAAAAAACCACCCCCAGTTCACCCGACCGAGATTAGAACCTCGATCTCCCCGTCCTCAGCGGTCGAGCTCAACACGACCAGCGCGTTAGCCAACTACGCCACCGAGGCGGGTGCGATAGTCAGTGTTGACTGTATATATATCTCGAATAGTTAATGATCAACTACAAGTGTCATATGCATCTTGTCTGAAAAATATTTCAAAATGGTTATTTCGTTCTTGCATATTGAAACAATCATTTCAAGACGTGAAATTAGCATTTCTGGACAAAACAACTAAACGTCAAAGACTCATTATTGCTATTAAATGAGGATAGCCCGGACGGGTAGTAAGACGAGATGTTGTAGGGGATGGGGGTGGGGGTGGGTTAGGGAGCAGCAAGACTTGACGTTCTCTAATTAATTCCCGCGGTAGCTATGTCCCCTCTTCAACCAGTCTTCTTAGACGCGCAATCGCAAGACGCACTGTTTTTTTTTTACCTAAACAAAGACTGTTTACAATAAAATGTCCCCCGTTTCGTTGTCCGCATGGTCTAACGCGCTACCCTGACAATAGACTAGACTGACGATGATAGGAGGGGGGGGGGTTCCAGAGTTCGAATCTTGGTCGGGTGTTTAAAAAAGTTTTCCACTCTCCCTCCACGCAAATGCGGGTACACTTCCTCTAAATAAAATATTCCTAATCCTTAAAACCATTTGCGTAGTTGGATAGTAAGACGCGATGCTTAAAATAAAAATTCGGTGAACGTAATTTCAACCAATATGACTCCGTCATCAAAGTCTTACTAAAGTTTACAAAAACTAGCAAAAGCGAATCAAATAAAACACGAGAGGCAACTATTAAATTATTACTCTTACTAAATAGCTTTAAGATCCAATAACTTTTTTCTAAATATTTTCACAAACTCTTATCCTTAACCAAATACCTACAGTAGCCCCATGGCTTCTTTGGTGCTGAATGATAGCTTTGAAAAGTTACCAGACCAAATTATGTATCCCTACGCCGAACCAAAAGATCTGCAAAAACATGTGTTTAGCAGCTGTAGCTTCGGACAGTCAAAATCTAGGTATATACCTAAATGCTGACTGTCAGAAGTCAGCTGTGAGCTGTCAGTCAGCACCAAAGAAGCCACGGGGCTACTGTATATACCTAAGGGCTACTGTATATACCTAAATGTTGACTGTCAGAAGTCAGCTGTGAGCTGTCAGTTAGCACCAAAGAAGCCACGGGGCTACTGTAATATTTACATTGAAAAATACACCTGGATATGGGAAACCAACCCCAGGACCTTTGGCTTGGTACGCCACTGCTTTAACCCCTGAGCTATCCGGGATTCTACCCGTGCCCAGGGTCATTCTTCACTCATATTCTAAGACAGAGTCTGTGATGGACGCGAGGAAATAGTCAGCTACGTAACTATGTCTGATCAATTGAGATCGAAAACTATCAGACAATGCAGCCATCTTCGACTAGGCAGGGCTTCATGCTGCCAATAGTACAATGACTGCACGAATATACGTATCATAATAAATTATTATTATTATTATTATTATTATTATTATTATTAGCACCGCGTCTTACTACCCGTTCGGTTTATACGCACTTACGCTAATGTGCTATGGTTGGGTGATTGTGAGATGAAATGGAGGACCTACAGTTTAACGTGGGATCCGAACCACGGTGGAGGCCTGGCATTCCCCACATTCACAAGNAATGGAGGACCTACAGTTTAACGTGGGATCCGAACCACGGTGGAGACCTGGCATTCCCCACATTCACAAGATGTCTTGTCAGAGGTGAAGGAAGAGTTTGGTAATCAGATACATCTTTGCCGGGATCGAGGATTGAACCCCGGACGCCAGCATAGAAGTCTGACACCTTACCCCTAGACCACCTGGTCACCCCCATAATAAATTAGATAGACAATCTACTCTATTTGTTAGTTACGATTATAGCCACATCTAAATATCATATTCTTAAAATTTTAAAATCTTTTAGTTGAACACAATAGTGTACCTATATTTGTTTCTGGTTGGCTGAACGCAAACAAACGTAACAACATAATCTCAAGGGGATGGGCATTGTCCATCTCCTCCCGACATACGACTTCGCTTGCGTGTGCTGTTGTAGACAGACAGCGAGTCCGACAAGCGGGTGCGACTGGTTCTAGACCGGGCCTTGGTGGTTTAATTTACACCGCTCTTAGGTAGGGGAAGCTTGCAGAATGCAGAATAAGGCGGAAACAACCGGACGATCCATGCCGAGGAAAGTGATGGACAACGGACTGAAGTTTGCCCGACGTCCGGTAGAGCTCACCTCAGTGATATTACCTTGTTGTTGTTCTTCTTCTTATTATTATTAGCACCACGCTAATGTGTAATGGTAGGGTTATTGTGAGATGAAATGGAGGACCTACAGTTTAACGTGGGATCCGAACCACGGTGGGAGGCCTGGCATTCCCACACATTCACAAGTTGTGATTAATACACGTCTTGTCAGAGGTGAAGGGAGGTTTGGTAATCAGATAAATCTGTGCCGGGACCGAGGATTGAACCCCGGACCTCCAGCATAGAAGTCTTGACACCTTACCCCTAAACCATCAGGTCACCGAAATTATCTTCAAAAAGTGAAAATGTGTATTATGTAGTTTGTTTTTATTTAGCCAGTGAATATTTACTTTTTAATTGAAGTGTTAATTTTGAAGCTACTAATGGTTTAATTGTCTCGGCCCCAACCTATGTATATATATATTTATTTATTTGTAAAACATGTAGGTGTTATTTGGTTACTTACAAGTTGCACAAAGCTAAACGACTTCTTGATCACCGATAACTATTTCACACACAAAACACGAACCGTCGACTTACAAACGGTATTAATATTATGTTTCCACTGTTCACTCGTCTAAGAAACGACTGCGAGTATTTCCTGCGGATGTGGACGGTTATATATACCCGTGGTCCGCGGGCCATGTGACTGCGGAACGGGGCCCGGGTTTCGGAAGAGAGTCTTGACTGTGTCCCCCTTCCCAGTGGCTTACCTTGGACGAGTAAACTGAGTCAAGGGTACGAGGCTGGAAGTTCTCTTAGGACAGATCGGAGGAGGTAAAGGGGGAGAGGAAGGATCCTCTCTTAGAGTGTATTGGAAGATAAGTTACGTTTGACAGACAGTTAACATAATATCACTGTCTCCTAGTTTGTTTTATAAGTTATTCTTCCTTAGAGCGACCATTTTGTTGTTGTATTTAATCAAGCATTAGTATTCGTTTCGGTTTATAAGCGTAAGTTTTAACCAAGCTAATTGAATAAGGATGCGGAAGATATAATTTTACATGAAATGCACACCCATTTGTGTGGAGGGAGAGGGTAAAATCATTTAAGGAAAAAAAATACCACTGGTATTGGAACTTCAATCTCTCCAGCACCGTTAATCAAAACCAACACTAGAGCTACGCGTTAAACAACGTGACCATCAATGTGGGTTACTGTTTTCCGTTATTATTATTATTCATATTAGTTATATCTTTGATACCTGCTTCAGTCGGTCGACTGGCCTAAGGCATTCCTCTGGCGATAAACTGGACTGATGACAGAAAGATCGGGGTTTGAATCACAATCAGGTGTACCGAGGATATATTTCCTAGATAGTTTTTTCACTATCCTTCCACGCAAATAAAGGTACGATTCCTCTTAATTTGACCTTCCTCATCATTTATACATTAGCATAATTAGTACACATGAGTATCACCCAAACGGGTAAAAAAAGCCTTTGAACCAGCGTGACCTGGAGTCAAACCAAGTACTTCCACAAGTGTCTAAGCTCAGGCTGAAACGTTCCTGACCACGGGTCACTGAATTTCCCACTCACCATTGAAAGATGATGATAATAATATGGAGGAAATGATCCGCATTGCGCGAGGTCAGTGTTTGGATGTGAGAACTCACGATAAGACCTTCGTGTGTGTGTGACTGTTATTGAATCATTTAAATAGGAGAAGTAATTCTTTTCCAGGTAATAATGAAACCTTACTTGTCTGCACTTGGGACTTATTGATAATGTAGAGGTATCATGACTACAAAAAGTCACGTCTAAACAGGTTCTTGGAAGAGTACGCTCTGAGACTACAGCCTCGGCGGTCTCGCCCACGATAGGAACTAGGTAAGGCGAGTTACTCAAACGAGGCTTAAGTCACGTCTAAATGGGTTCTCGGGAGAGTATTGTGAACAAATCAAATCTTTTCTCTTTTCAATGTAAGCTAATCGACCCTGAGGCTTGTCACCTCAGCTTACAGAGGCCGTGTGTTTGTCAGCGTTCCCGTCCCTCAGCTTTCAATGTAAGCTAATCGACCCTGAGACTTGTTACCTCAGCTTACAGAGGCGGTGTGTTTGTCAGCGTTCCCGTCCCTCAGTTTTCAATGTAAGCTAATCGACCCTGAGACTTGTTACCTCAGCTTACAGAGGTGGTGTGTTTGTCAGCGTTCCCGTCCCTCAGCTTTCAATGTAAGCTAATCGACCCTGAGGCTTGTTACCTCAGCTTACAGAGGCGGTGTGTTTGTCAGCGTTCCCGTCCCTCAGCTTTCGATGTAAGCTAATCGACCCTGAGGCTTGTTACCTCAGCTTACAGAGGCGGTGTGTCTGTCAGCGTTCCCGTCCCTCAGTTTTCAATGTAAGCTAATCGACCCTGAGACTTGTGTTTGTCAGCTTACAGAGGTGGTGTGTTTGTCAGCTTTCCCGTCCCTCAGTTTTCGATGTAAGCTAATCGACCCTGAAACTTGTGTTTGTCAGCTTACAGAGGTGGTGTGTTTGTCAGCGTTCCTGTCCCTTAGTTTTCGATGTAAGCTAATCGACCCTGAGACTTGTTACCTCAGCTTACAGAGGCCGTGTGTTTGTCAGCGTTCCTGTCCCTCAGTTTTCGATGTAAGCTAATCGACCCTGAAACTTGTGTTTGTCAGCTTACAGAGGCGGTGTGTTTGTCAGCGTTCCCGTCCCTCAGTTTTCAATGTAAGATAATCGACCCTGAGACTTGTTACCTCAGCTTACAGAGGCGGTGGGTTTGTCAGCGTTCCCGTCCCTCAGTTTTCAATGTAAGCTAATCGACTCTGAGATCTGTTACCTCAGCTTACAGAGGCCGTGTGTTTGTCAGCTTACAGAGGCGGTGTGTTTGTCAGCTTTCCTGTCACTCAGTTCCTTGGAAGTGTTCCTCGAGATTCTTGGGAGACGACTTTGGTTCGATACCAGGAATGCCTTGTGCAGATCATATTGCACTTCATAGTCCGCCTTGATCTGTACCAGTGACTTGGTAAGCAGGAGGGCAATCATTCAGAAGTGTTATTAATAGGATAACGATGACTAGGGGATAGCTTGGAGTAAATGAACCTGCATTCGAATGTAGGGAGAGGGAGAAACTATTTAAATATTATACTTTGATGTGTATGTTCTATGTGATAAAAGTAAGATTTATTGGGTGTGCATGTGTTATGTGATAAAAGTAAGATTTATTGGGTGTGCATGTGTTATGTGATCAAAGTAAGGTTTATTGGGTGTGCATGTGCTATGTGATAAAAGTAAGATTTATTGGGTGTGCATGTGTTATGTGATCAAAGTAAGATTTATTGGGTGTGCATGTGTTATGTGATCAAAGTAAGATATTTTGGGTGTGCCTGTGCTATGTGATCAAAGAAAGATTTATTGGGTGTGCATGTGCTATGAGATCAAAGTAAGATATGTTGGGTGTGCATTTATTGTGTGATCAAAGTAACATTTGTT
>CABEEJ010008238.1:0-16615 GCA_901482245.1 Timema douglasi
TCGCTGGTCAAGCTAGTGCCGCGTGTTGACCTTGTGAGAGCGGCTGCCCCAGTTGGTGAGCGTTATTACAATGTAAGTTGTTACAATTGCAGCACTATAAGACCAGAAAACACAGAAGAAAGAGGGGATGCTCGTTGGTATCTCTCAACAAGAGGTAAGGACCAAAACAAACAAAAGTTGTCATTGCTATTTGGTGTTAACAAAACTATTATCAGCTTATTAAATAAAACTAATATTTAATGTTACAGTACACGGTACACTACAGCAAACTATATTGTATGGATAAAAATTACGCTTTAAGTGAATGAACTTGACAATTCTATAATGACCCCAAAATAATACAACTTGAACACAGTGGCGGCTCGTCGCTAAAACTAGTGGGGGTGCTGCTCAATAATTTTTTATCCTTAGTTTTAAAATTGTGTAAAAGGGAAAAAAAACATGTATAAAGAGAAAATTTATTCAGGAACTTGATAAAATCTTAACAAAATAAATCAAACGTTTTTACCTACTTTAACTTAAATTGTTGCATTTCAAGCTTAATCTAGTCATTTAAAAATGAAATCCATTCTTCTTGTTTTAATTTAAGCAAAAAGTTCAATAATTTCCTCCTTGATCTCTGGGTGACAATTGAGGAAATTTTCCTCCATTGAAATTACTGCAAGCACATTTAGACTTTCTGTTAAATAAAAGAACAGAAAAAAATCTAATAGAATAGCTGGAAGAAGAAGAAGAATAATCTAATTCTACACTCTTCTACACTTTATCACATTCAATAATATGGTATATGGTTTTTAAGCACAACACACGCTGAGTAAAAAAAACACTCCCTTCCACCATCATGCCAGAACTGGCACTGCGAGAGCAACAGTGCTCTCTCTACCTGGCAGTCCCACCTTCCTCCCCACCCCCTCCTATGTGCACATGCGCAAAACAGTCAAACACCACGTCGCTGGCACTGTGAAGCACACAGTTCTATACAAAAAAAAATTGTATATTTTTTATAAACTGAGGGATGGCTACTGAAGTACTGACATCAAGCTTAAGGAATATATATTGTACTACAAAAATAAATAGATAATTAAAGAATAAAGGACTCATTATATTAAATGTTATCGATAATATCAAGTGGAAATAGGGGGTGCTGCAGTTCCGCAGTGCCTATACACGAGCCACCACTGCTTGTACAGCGCCCAGTATAAGCAACCAGACGACACGAACTATTGAAGTGTTGTGTAAGAGCGTTTCGAATGTTCGCTGAGACTCCAGTGGCGAACATTCGTTTCCTTTGATTCGTGTCAAGAGACCGCTCTCAAGGTGGAACCCTTTGAATGTCGAATATTTGACTGAGCATTCGTCATTCGCCAACCGTGCGCCTCCCACACTATTCGGACAGTCACCCGATACACGAACAATCGTTAGCACTCGCGAATTGCGTGGGACCGACCGGCTTTATAAACCCAACCAAGGATTGATTGACCTAGGTCGTGACCGCGTGACTGCACCGTCCACACGAAGCAAGAATGCAGTAGGACTTTCGAGTTTGTAAAATACCAACCAACAGTTTCTTCTGCCAGTGTACACGACGGCTTGATAGATAACCTAACATAAACACTTCACTAACACCTTTAATTTCCTAAGGACCCGCCTCGGTGGCGTTGTTAGCTGACGCGCTAGTCGTGTTGAACTCGACTGCCGAGGATAGGGTGATCGAGGTTCGAATCCTGGCCGGGTGAACTGTGGGTAGTTTTTACTAAATGGTTTTACACTCTCCCTCCAAATTCCTTAAATTCTATCTTCCCAATTCCTAATTCATTAGCGTAATTAGTAGTTAAGCGAATAACCCGAACGGGTAGTAAGACGCGGTGCTAAATAAAACAAATTCCTTAAGCATTGTGCACTTCAATAAGAATATATTATGGAAGCCATCTTTTTATTTTAAAGATCATATTAACTATTAGATGCAACTTCTTATAAAATTATTATTATTATTATTATTATTATTATTATTAGCACCGCATCTTACTACCCGTTCGGGTTATACGCACTTACGCTAATGTGTAATGGTAGGGTGATTGTGAGATGAAATGGAGGACCTACAGTTTAACGTGGAATCCGAACCACGGTGGAGGCCTGGCATTCCCTATTATAAATTACACTAGATAAATTAAATAAGATAAACTAAAAAAAATAATTTAGAAGATTAGAAGTATGTCTAATTTAAGTATTTTTTACACAGAAAATAATTTGATACAATTATCAGTAGCGTGTCTGCCTACAAAGCTAAGGGTACCGGATTTGATTCCCGGCATGGCCGAGAATTGTATTATTGATGAAATATGAGTTGATAAAAATGAGCACATTAATCAATTAACGGCCGTGGACTGGGTGTTGTGCCTGTCCTAGTCTCAAGTTAGAGTATAAGGTATATGAAGCTACGACAGGCCGGTAGTGGAAAATATATGGTTTGGTTAAAAAACTGACCCAGGCCACAGGCTGGAAACAATAATGGATGTAGAAAATGTGTTAGCATACATTTTTAAGTAAATGGACCTAATTTTAATAAACATACAAATACAAACATTCATACATATGATAAGTGAATAACCTCTTTTTTCTATTTTGTGTTACAGAGTACATTTTAGTTATATAATATTGATAATTTTGTTTATAACAATACATAACGATATAACAATACTTTCTTTATATTTCAGTTTAAGCAAATCATAGGGCCTACTAGAAAACCAGTGGCATTGCTCGAATTATTTACTTTCTAGTATTATAATATTAATTGAGAGTATTTATAAAATAAATAACGTTATAGATCCCTTAATAAACCAGTTAAACTAATTTAAAGGTGATTCAAAAAGCAAACAAGTATTATTCAATTAGTTCTGGCCAATGAAATCATAAAGCAAAGCAATTTGACTACCCTCCAAAATGCACATAATCCCCGTTACTTCATTACTCCAAATCCTGTTTGTTTTGTGAAATGGACCCTATATTACTATGAGATTATATCTGTATTGAAATAACGAATTGCGGGATATGTGAAACTACAATGGGAGTGTTATCAGTCAAAATTATATGAAGTGTGGTACAGAATTCAGAGGAACACTTGGAATTAATACTCTCCCCCCTCCCCTAAATCCTTTATTTGTATCCGCAATCATTTCCGTGGGGAAACAATAGGTAAACTGTGTTCTCCAGTTATTGAATCGAGGGAAGCTTGACTCATAGCTCAGTTTAGCATGAGCAACTCATACCTCTCATGAGGGTATATAAGCTCACACGATTAATTTAACAGGAGCAGCTCATACTGCTCATGAGAATGGAAGCAGCTCACACATTCAGTTAAAAAGGAGCAGCTCAGGCTGTTAATGAGGGGTAAAGCAACTCAATCACTAACACATTCTTGAATATATAGTAAGGTTTTATCTCATTGATAATATCATGTTTGTAGAAAATGAGGTACAATGCTACGCGCTAACTAATTGTCAAACAACATTGTCTTGGTTTGAAGTTAAACTGGAGTTTTAAGTGTGACAGCCTTTGTCAAATATATTTGTTATTAATTTAAAGCTAGTATATATATGATGAACAATTAATTAAAAAGATTTTATGATAAAATATTATCAAACCCATTCTCAATGTACACCAAAATAATGTACAGTACATTGCTACAATCCAACAAATGGCATTGACATATTTTAAATTGATTAATTTTTCATATAAATATGTCGAAGTTTTCTAAAATTAATTCACGAATTAAAGTGTAATTTATAACTTTTTATAAAGGTAAGCTGAATATAATTAATAAAATGCGAATTGAATATCTTAAACGTAATAAATTATAAAATATTTTAATGTATATAACATATAAACACATAATGTTTTATTCTCATTCAGCCTTTTCGTACTAAGAGGTAAAACTATCAATGTTGTGACGCTGTCTGGATGTGGCTTTGACCTGTCACTGTCAAACTTTCTACGAGTGCAAAATAATACAACATTTCTTTGAGATAACCACGTTTTATCATGTTTATCTTCCCCTAGGTTATCATACCTAGGTTAATGGTGACCAAAACTGTATAGTGCCTATACGTGAGGCTTTTTGGGCCAGAAAATAAAATTTAAATAGTTATGAGGCTCAGCTCGACTTATTAGAGTTTTTGTGTGGTGTGATACACGGTACTGTATAGACTATAGAGGGTTTTTATGATTATCGGCACCAGCTAACGGTGACCTGGCGGTCTAGGGGTAAGGTGCCGGACTTCTGTGCTGGTGGCCGGGGTTCAATCCTCGGTCGTGGCACAGATTTATCTGATTACCAAACCCTTCCTTAACCTCTGACAAGACATCTTGTGAATGTGAGGAATGTGAGGAATGCCAGGGCTCCACCGTGGTTCGGATTCCACGTTAAACTGTAGGTCCTCCATTTCATCTCACAATCAGCCTACCATTACACATTAGCGTAAGTGACGTATAACCCGAACGGGTAGTAAGACGCGGTACTAATAATAATAATAATAATAGACTCCAGCTAAGCGTTGTTTTCACCTTGGAAACACATTTAGGGGGAATTTTGAATCATTCTCACTTCACTGGTCCACGAACAGCCTCTGTGCAGCCAGCATTCCTACCAACGAGTTCCTGACGAGACGACTGGGCTGCTGGATGAAGCAAAGCATCTTTATTGATCTTGCACACAGCACGAAGACTAATATAGTAGGAATATGTCAGGAAGGATCTTATAGGAAAACAAAACATTTTTTAGATATCAATATAAAGGATGTTTTTAAACTCTTTGTTCAAACTTAAGCCACAGTATTTGTGATCAGAAAATAAAGAAAATCATAATACAAATTTTTTCGGAAAATTAATTTTGTATTATTGAATGAAAGTTAAAGTTAGACGTAGCTACGTCTGTAGTACGCAGATGTAATTACGTACGTGTGCAGCAAGTTGCATATGGTTAGGTGGGTAAATAAGAGCAAAGGTTCAAAACTCCCCCACCCCCACCCCCCCCATCCCCGACACATCACAACAGTATCCGTGGGTTGCGTTTGACGCGCACTTACCTTTCGGCAACGTTGCTCTCGGCTGGACACTTCTGTCCACCTGATGATTATGCAACTTGTTGTACACATTTGTAGTTCTAGCTGCATAATCCCGGCGTTGTTTCGTCTAGTTTCAACTTTCATTTAATAAAATAGTGCAAGATGACAGTTCTGGACGGTTTTTAACTATAATTTTCTGTTTCTTTCTACCCACAGAAGATGTGTTACCAATATTTTCCTTGACATTATCGGTACATACACCTCTTTTAGGAATTATTAGTTTAATTTTTTGTCACCACATCTCACTCATTACCTTTTCAGGTTATACACATATATGATCATTACTTTACTGGGGTAGGGACGAGGAAGCGGGAGTTTTATAAGGAATATACCAACATTTGCGGGAAGGGAGATTTGGAAACCATTTAAGTAGGATTCGAACACCGATATCTCCGTTAGTCTAACGAGAGTGACAACTTAGTAAATCATTAAGCCCCTAAATAGTTATTTCATTTCTGAAATCATATCTACCATCAGTATTGAAAATAAATCTGATTAGACGTAAAATAAATTGAGATGCATTTATAAAACATATCAAATATTGTTTTTGCTTAAATTAAATATAAGTATGGTGGTTCACCCTTTTAAAATGTGTTTGATACAGAAATTCTAGGCTAAACAACATAGTGGTATTTGTATTAAATAATTATAAGAAAATTATTTGATAACTAAGACTCATGTCACCATAAAACAAAGTCCATGCTTACAAAAATATTTATTAAATTAATAGCTTATCATATTTACTATACTCGTGATGTATTTATATGACTATATTATAAATGTAACATTATAAAATAAAATATTTGAATTCATGTGAAACATATCTGCACATTTAAAAATGTATATTAACAACCTTAATCAACTTGGTAACACAGCTTATTTAATTAATATATTAAACCAGAAAATGTTTATTACCCACATACATTTTTCTTTTAAATATTAATTGAGATAACTTTGGTTTTGGCCACCTTTATTTTTTAGGTAAGGAATGTAAGGTTTTTTGGTCTAAAATTCAACAATTGGTCTAATTTTTCTAAGAGAGCCTTTAAAACATTAAAACACAATATTTTACCACCAACGGTGATCATTTATTACTATGTTGTTAATGTTGTTTTATAGTAAGTTAAGGGTCATCAATAGGCCACGTAACACTTTTTTCTTACCTTTTAAGCCTCCCGTAACACCATGTAGACATTTAATATAGGCAACCCCCTCCCCCACCTGTATTACGTAGTTTTTCTCACCAAGAATTAATTTAATTATTTCATAGGGTAGTTTTGTGATACTAAAGAAGGATTCAGATTGAATACTTCTTAAAATAAATTTTAAATCTGTATTATAAATTATTTCAGAGAGTATTTTTATTTATACAGACATAAAGACATAGAGCTCAAACTCTCTCCTCATGAGGAAATAAACTCTGCTATGTTTATGTTATGGATGTCAGGTTTGTGATCTGAGTAAGAGAAAGACAGCACTTCTATGTGCTGAGTAGGATGGCCCTTTTCTAAAGTGGCGCTACATGATGATGTTAGAGTGCACACATATGATTCTTGACGCTGGGGGAAGACATCTTTATTAATATTGTGCAATTCATTTGTTAGTCATATTGTCATTACTATTTAAACAATTCTAAGCATAAACAGGGGTGGATTTACCACTCTGCCACCCACTTTTCCTACCTTAATTTCTAACCTTATAAATCCCCGTTTCCCCCCTCTAACCCTTCATACACAGACACACATATACCACAAACACACGTGTTATTGGTGGGGTGACAGATAAAAAGTGTTTACATTATTTTATTATTTATTAGGAGGTTTTAAAAGTAGTAAGAATCTAAGCAAAGATTTAAAAAGTTGAAATAAATACTCTTACACTATCACAACACACAAATTAAAATATATAATTAAAAAAATATAAAGTCTGCATTATTAGACTGTAGAACATGTTACTACAGCTAAAATAATCGCATGTAAACAATAAGAAAATACTCTATCGTTTCTTTCGCCTTGATTTCTGCTGAGCGAACTGGTTAATGATGCCAGACAAATTCCTTTTATCTAATCTAAGACGATTGTCAGGTAATTAATGCGATATTCTGTCATTTTGGTACACAGATACAGCAAATCACAACAATCACACACGATGAAGCCATAACCTTATTTTAACTGGCAGAAAAAGGTATGTATTTTTTTCGCCATTCAAAATTTGCTGCCCCTAAAATCTGCCATTGTAGGCTCGTGCCTACTAGGCCTATGCGTAAACCCAACCCTGAGCATACAACTTTTCTAAATTATATTGTGGATTAATCTAAAATTAAAGAGCGTAAATAAATAAGGCACTAAGTGCCCAAAAATTCAAATTGATTTATAATCAAACTTCTCTTTTATAAGAAAAATGCAAATCTTTCCTTGCTAATACTATAATATTATTTAATGGTATACATTTTTACCCTATCACATTGATTTAGGCATATTTATTAATAAAACTAGGCTTAAAAATCAAAGTTAAAAATAATAGAAACACTCTATATTCTAAAGGGCATACCAATAAAAAAGCCAATAAAAAGTGCCATTTATTTAAATCAAGTCAGTCAAATTCATTACAAGATTAAATTTAAAATACATTTTACAAATAGTCTGAATAATAACAGTACTTTCACCTGGCACTATGAAAAATACCCAACACAACTAGTAAAAAATGTTAAGCTGATAAGTGATAACTAATAAGAAATCACTTTCTTAATGGATAATATTCAAAAAGCTTCTTTTCACTCTTAGCTCTCCCCTTACAGGTGTTTTACTTTACTAGGTCAGTGTAAAATACTTTATGTTCTTCTTTAGATAAGAATGGAACTAAAATTTTAAAATCCTTCTTCATCTCTTGTGTTATTCTTGATTGACAGATTAATGGTGTGAGCTAAATTTATTTGATCTCGTGATTTCTCCATGATCGTTTCAAGATCTGCACCTCTTGCAAGAGCGCCAGGTCACCCAAAACTTTTCGTGTCTTAACAAGAGTTGGATTTTTCTTTTCTGTTTTGAGCCAGTGAGATTTTGACACTTTAAATGACTTTGTGTCTATGAGCCTGTCAGCAACAGACTGCACATCATAAAAATCGTCTTGATTCATTTGAGTAACAAGAAGTGGTTTCTTATGTCGAGTAGTGATTATTAGTTCCCTGAGATCTTCAGGTACCATTGGCTTAGTGATTCGTTTCCTCTTTAATATTAGTGTAAAGTCACGGTCGCAAGCCATAAAAGAGTGTCCACTTATTAGAAACCTGTGGTTGATTTCATTGAAAGTACCCTCGCTGACGAGGTAGACCCACAAGACAATAAGAGCTCCGGTATTATTTCGGCCCCAACAGTTGTCGCGCCATATATTAAGGATGTTCTTGTTGGTAACACCGTTCCTCAATACTTTCAGGACACATGAAGCCATTTCACCGGTTATTCCTCCACCCCAGACACACATGTACGCGTTGTTAGTATCACCAATATGAAGAGAAAAATTAAAATTTGATAGCTGCCTTGAATAAAACATCTGAGAATGAGTTAGGGCAGGTGTGAGAAGGACTTGTTGTAAATCCACAGAAGCTGTGCATTCTTCACTAAGAGGCAGTTGAACTTCTTGCTCATGTGTGTTCATTGCAGTAATAGCCTGCTCAGCTCGACGGTGATGCATTTCTACTTTTATGACCTGGACTTTCTGTTTGACACAAGTGTCTGTTCGAGAACGTCCGAACCCCAATTTCGGAAAGTTTTTTTTAATTGAAAACTTTGATGTAGTAACGATAAGAAACATTGGTGTTTGAATAAAGGTCGTTAAAAGTGAGGAAGAGACAGTTCAAATTGACAGGACTTGATTTGTTCCTGCATTGGAAAGGTGTTTATATGATCGATCACAGTTTGTTCAGTTTTCAAAGTAAATTTCCTGTGTTTTTTTACTCCCCTAGTTACCTCTATGAGCGACCAGTCTAATTTATTTTTTTCTGTCAACACTTGTATCCCCTTTTGGGTTAAGGCAAATATTTCAGCAAATGTACCACGACAAACTGAAACAATATTTCCTTTACCATCCGGCACAGAATAGAAAACAGTTGCCTGGAGTCAACTCTCACACGATTGCTCATATTCCCCATGCCTCCTTCTCATCGCCTGTGTAATTGTCATCAATCCCAAAATATATGTCCCTTGATCTTCTTGGTTCATCTTATATAATTCAGACCCGCATCGGTGGCGTGGATAGCTAAAGCGCTTGTCGTGTTGAAGCTCGACTGCTGAGGGCGGGGAGATTGAGGTTCGAATCTCGGTCGGGTGAACTGGGGGCGGTTTTTCCTAAATGGTTTTCCACTCTCCCTCCACGTAAATGTGGATTCACTTCCTCTAATTCAACCTTCCCAATTCCTAATTCATATGAGTAATTAGTACTTAAAGCGTATAACCCGAATGGGTAGTAAGACGCGGTGCTAAATATTATTATTATTATTATATAATTCAGAGAATAACTTTTGTTTGCAATCAGCAGTTAGAGACTTACATTGATAATTACATTTACAGCTTACCTGGAACACAAATATGGTACCTACTTTTAGGTTAAGTGAAATGTTTATTCGCATATTTTGAAGATAAAAAGAGAAGTCCGCATAAATAACTAGGCTGTATATTGTAACCATAACAATATTCATAAAGAAAACAACCTAAATAATTAGTGATAAAATAAAAATGAATTTACTTACATTTGGCTCAGTTTTTTTTAACTGGAACACTTTTATTTTTAGAATTAATTGTTTTCCAAACCTCTTGCCTTTAAGTCCTTTATGAGTAGAGATTTATTCACGCACCCCTTTTTACGTTTTATAATTATTATCAGTTGGAGTAACTTCCATTTTGACGTTTCAAAACACAAAGAGCATGGTGGCTTACTGTATAACACTTGTGGCACAGAGCGTTTTAAATTACATCTACAAGATGGACATAGCACTTACGCATTCTTGCGGTGATTTCCAACACTTCCCAAAATAATCTGGCAATTAGAGCACAATATAAGTGAATTGGAATTTATTTAAGATTTCCAAAGTTTTTAGTTTTTTTAAAATTTTTGTCACTTAGAGCGTTATTTAATTACAATCTTCAATTTTACTTTAATTAACTTATCAATACTTAGACTCATGTTTTGTTCCAGCATCGATCTTGGATCCTGGTTTCAATCTCAAAAAAGACTAGATGGCTAATGAAGCGCAGATCGGTGTTCGAATACCTGTCGGGTATACTCAGTTTTTTTTACTAAATGGTTTTATACTCTCCCTCCACGTTAATGAGGGTAGATTACCTCTGAAATTATATCTTCTTCATATTATATAATCGTTAGATAAATATAATAAAACATAATTAGGTTAACTACAATTTGACTATACCACTCCACAGAATACATACTACAAAGGTAGAATTTTAAAGAAAATCTACCCACATTTGCATGGAGGAAGAGGTGGAAACAATTTAGGAAAAGCAACCCTCAGTAGACATGACTGGTGATCAAACCCCATCTCCCCAACATCGGCCATCTAGTCTACTGAGAGAATGACAACTTAGACAATGCGGCCACTATAGCGTATGTATAATAGTTGCATTTATAAACATACACACTAGATTTATCAGAAGGGAGAAGGTATAGGCTTAAATACACCTACGTTTTGTGAATAATTAATGATATTTGAAGCTTTACTTTTCATATCATGCTGCTGGTACGAAGAAATAACACTATTGAAGGACTCCTCAAACTTGCCTTGAGATACATTCTGTACTTTTGCTTCTTTCCATTTCACTACAACATCTTTTTGAGGCTCTGCCATTGTTTTCTATTTCTGGATATCGCTTTTTATACGCAAGCAATGAACAAGTCTCCTCTTTTTGAAGAAATTATTTTTGTTTTTGTAGAAACACAAGCGATTATTCATGACCTATGTAAAATAATATGCAGTAGGAATCTAAATTATACTCAAACTCAACAATACTTATAAATTAAGGCCACTTAGACTGACAGCTATTATCCAACTAAAAGCACGTCAGTAGATTATAAACATGAATAAGAATATAAACACGTCACTGTCATCCGCATGAAAATATGTTTTTTTTCTCCCAATTTTCTTGAAATTTGTATTCTCGGGCAGACAATGTCACCTAAGCGTATTATAAATATTAATGAATAAAATGTAATTGCTAAACTTCCATTTTCAACGCCACACATATTCGGGAGTTATCTACAAGTGTGTTTATCAAAAAGGTGAAAACATGAACAATAATATTATTTTTGAACATTAGAATTCGAGTATAATATCCATGTTACGTAACACTTTGATGTACCCCACCCTCCCCTAATACAACAGAATGTAGACATTAGATATCACCCCGCCTCCTCAAAGCGTCACGTGGCTTATGGACGACCCCTGATTGATATCCTCTATCTAAGTGACAGCTGCAGATCACATCAACAGACGTACGGTTTTGTCAACCATTCCGGTGGCTGCATGGTCTAAGACATCACTCACGTGCTAGACTAGGCTGCCAATGACAGGGAGATCGGGGTTCGAATTCTGGTCAGGTGTACTGAGGGTAGTTTATTCAAAATTGTTTTACTCTCTCCTTCCACGCAAATTCAGGTACACTTCATTTTAATTCAACGTGCAAAAAAAGATAAAGACTCTTTCGATAAAAATTGGACTATAGAAGGTAATAAATAAAATTATTGAATGACTCTTGAAATTGATATTTTCACAAGGCACTCTTTATAGACCTCCAGGAATGTAAGAAGAAACATGGCTTGGAAGGAATTCTGCGAGACAATTTTGTTCAAGTGATATTTCTTAGACGTACTGTAATGTACTGTACATTGTGGTGATTTATGACATGTGCAACCCCTGCCCCTGAGGGTAGTTTCCTATATAGAGAAGCTGGAAACCTGCCACACTTACCAATCTTTCCTACTACCGAGAACCAACGCTATCACTCACAATCACTCACAATCACCACAATCAGCACAATCACAACAATCACTCACAATCACCACAATCACCACAATTCCCTTCAAGTGTAACCCAGGCAGTGGTGTAGTGCTCAGTACACCCGGACATGAGCTTAAGGGTCCCGGGTTCAACTGCCAGCTGGTACTGTAGTATTTAGTTTGGTTGGTTGGTAGTCTCCTTAAAGCTGGGTGGAATCTTATCTTGTTGACATTTCACGCCTACACGCCGGAAGCCAAAACTGTGATGTTTCATTTCTCTGGTTCTATTTTCATGTTTTCACGTTGTTAGCCATGGAATTATTATTAATTATATATAACCGTATTTTTACACACACTTGGACCTCAGGTATATTTTATAATGGAAACACAGGTCTATAAACTATGTTTGATATATTCAAATGGAATGACAATCGATTATACAATCGTTATCACAGTCGGAATGAAAGTCTTTTAAAAGGGGGAAGGTGTAGAATCAGTGATAAAAACATACAACCTCTACTGGCATGGGAACCTAAAGGAAGCATGGACCGGTGTAGCGTCTATCATCCGTAATGACCTTGATGCAGTGTCGGGTATAGATGATGCCAGTGAGAGACTAACTTAGCTGGGACGGAAAATAAACAAAAATACGTTGACTATAAATTTGTTTGCATAGATTCTTATTCAAACAACTAAAAGTTAAAAAAAAAAGAGCATATTTGGAGGTCTAGGTGCTATGAATTCCTCCACACTCCAATACTATACTGGCCTAGGGGAAGAATACAAACATACATTAATAATCCAGTCTGGTTTTCCGGTAATGGAGGAAGTCCGGGTTCACTTAAAGCAAGCATTACACTACTATGGTATGTAAACACGACTCATGTGGCATGCCAACAAGAAAATAATCCACATAAAATAAAACTTTTCCCAAAGTGGTATATTTTTTTGAGGTCATTATTATTTTGACATTCAATGTCATGTCAAAATGAACTTTATTTAAGTGTTCAAACAATATTGGCTCGTACTTAAAGTGCATGTTGTGCGCTGTTTAAAGAAACAATATATGAACTACCTTGACTAGCAAAATGAAATAACATATTTTGTTTTAATATGGAAGAGACTTTATATGTTTTAATTTTAACATATACAGTAGAATTTGAATAATTCCACATTGGTTACTTCGAAAAATTGAACAGTTCAATCCCAACTTGATTCTTCATGAAATTACTATCTATATCAATGATAAGATATAACATTTAATTCGAATTTTAGAATAAATATTCGGACAACTCGAAGCCTATACATTGTTAATTTAGGTTTTCTACTTAATTTAAACCTAGCTCGGCGATGGCGGAACGCTGGAAGATGGGGAGATTCTTTAAGAAGTAAGGAACAAAAATATCCAAGAATCCTCTGATGAAGAAGAGAGCGCGGACCTCCAAGAGCATGAGAACTAAAACCATCTGTTTCTGAAGCAATTGCAATGGTAAGAACCTGAGGAGATTCACTGAATCACAACCAAATGTAAAATACAACAAAATTAATGTAATGTTAATGTTAATATTCTATTTATTGAGGTGATCTCGTGGTCCAGGGGTAAGTATCAGACTTTAGTGCTGGGGGTTCGGGGTTCAATCCTCGGTCCCGGCACAGATTTATCTGATTACCAAACCCTTCCTTCACCTCTGACAAGACATCTATGTGAATGTGGTGAATTCCAGGCCTCCACCGTGGTTCGGATCCCACGTTAAACTGTAGGTCCTCCATTTTATATAATAATCACCCTACCATTACACATTAGCGTAAGTTTGTACAACCCAAAAGGGTAGTAAGACGCGGCGCTATAATAATAATAAAAAATAATATTCTATTTATTGTGTCAAGATAAGCAAATTACAACAAAGTTAACTTGTATTTTTAAACGTAATAACAAAAATTGATTTAAGTCTGAAGTTTATGAATTTTATTCTTCAATTTATACTTTGTGTTTAAATTTTCCTTCTTTTTCCATGTGTGTATGAATGGTGTATGTATGTTTTGTATAGCATATAAATTATTAAATGGGTCTGTTTAAGTGTAGAATATTTTGTGATTATTGATTTATTGTTTACCAGCTGCCTAAATATTCATAAAATGGTTATTTCGAATTTTGTATATTTCGAAATTTTAGATATCCCTTGGATATCAATGTATTGTCTTTTTTCACTGAAGGTGTTAATTTCAATGTTTTTACTTTAGGTTATTAAAATTAATATGGTTAAAAACACTCATTTGGACAATACAATGCATTTTTCTCCGTTCGAGTTTAGGTATTATTAAAATATTAAAAATTTGGTTCGAGTAATTCATTACATTTTACAATATCCCCATTTAACAAATATTGAATCTTTAATACTCATTAATAAACGTAAATAAGATGTGTCACACTAGACTAGTTCAACATTCAGTTAGTCCCAAGTGTCACACTAGACTAGTTCAACATTCAGCTAGTCCCAAGTGTCACACTAGACTAGTTCAACATTCAGCTAGTCCCAAAGTGTCACACTAGACTAGTTAAACATTCAGTTAGTCCCAAGTGTCACACTAGACTAGTTCAACATTCAGCTAGTCCCAAGTGTCACACTGGTTGGAAAAGCTTCACCCTCTCTGACAAAGTGTTTTTTCCTGAATGTCGCCCAATTTCTCTTCACGTAAAAGTGGTTGCATTTTTTCTAAAATTGGCCTAACTTGTCCCTGCCTCTTTAACTTGTGTTATTAAGGGATCTATCTGCTATTTAGGAATAGGGAATGTAGTAGTTTAAAGGTTCCCAGGGATGAAAATTCACAGTGGTAAATCCCCTTCCATGCACCGAAAGAAGATTTTAACCTCGTCCTCCCCATAACCGGCAATCCATTATGTTGGAGTCTGACGCCCTGGACCATGTGATCGATAATGTGGGTAAGCGTGTTACTCGTAATTGTCACTAAATCAAATATCTCACACACTTTGGCAATATCGATCACTATTGGTGAGTTACCGAACGTGTTCTCACTTTCTCCCCAGGTCGTGTAAGAACAGTTGACTAGCGTCACCGCGTAGTTGAGATTTACTGGCGGATACTACATCCCGTCATCCGAGTCCCATCAATTATTCCCCTATCGTTGGGATTACTAACTTAGGGGATTACATCCTTCGGTGAAGCACTGGAGTTAACTTCAAATTAGCTGCCTACCTATTGAAATCAGACTAGAAACCGCCACTGGAAGAGAACTGTATTAGTTATAAGGCTCTAGAACCAATTACATAAATTGAGGTTAAGTATGGCTTGCTGTATGTATTTTAACAAAAAACTGTGGTTTTATTAATATTCACATATACTATAATCTATAAATGCATAGTAAGGACTAATATCCTAATATCCCAATAATCTACGAGTATTTAGACAATGCAATTTTATCTCAACATGAACTTAAAATGTGTTTGTTGAGCTCCTCTGAGTTAAATTATCCCCGAGAACCACAGTTTGTCTCCTAGATAGTAGTTTAAACTATGATAACAAACATCATATCGTCTCAAGCAAGAACTTTTAATATTTGAGAAGAGAACAGTAGATTTACACTTACACCAACTTTGAGATAATCCTATTCTTGACAATCCACGAAGAGGACTGACTACCTGCGAGTAACCGCCATCATCCAGAAGTTGAATAAATCTCTTACAAAAGGTCGCCGTGCGCTCGTTTAACTCGGGGAGGTCATTAATGTTTTGCTGTATCTATAAAGGTTTGTTATTGTTTTGATGTATCTATAAAGGTTTGTTATTGTTTTGATGTATCTATAAAGGTTTGTTATTGTTTTGATGTATCTATAAAGGTTTGTTATTGTTTTGATGTATCTGCACCATGCCCTATTTTATTAGGGGTGCACGAACATATAAATACAGAAGTAAAAAAGAAAAAGGATGTATATAGAAGTAATGCAATTTATTGAAATAACATGATACATGACAAGGATTATGCACGTAATCTCAATAAGAACAGTCTATACAAACTAAGTTAGATTTGAGGTAACATTGCCTAAGTCAGGGCCAACAAGGGGCGTGAGGCGCCAGAAGAACTAACTCAGACAACAGAGTTACATTACAGGCCCCTTAACCACTAGGCATGTTGGACACGCACGTTAAGTTATGACTTACATAGGGCAAGTTCAAGTCCCGTTATATACGAGGGCCTAGAATACAGGCCAAACCCCTTACAAGAGGCTCAATCAATTTACATAGGTATATTTAAACCTACGGGCCATGCCCGGTTGGGAACACGTCCCACAGTTTGATCACCTGAAGGGCGGTCAATATCACAACTCATACATGAGTAACAAATGACAGCTCCAGCCGCGCCAGAGGGGCAGAAACGGCTCCTACGCTGTATACTCCAAAGGGGAGTAATACTGCTTAGCAACATAGATAAAACCGCGGGCCAATCCTGAGAAGCACGAGCGGCCCACAGTTT
>CABEEJ010008239.1:0-25203 GCA_901482245.1 Timema douglasi
ATCCTACAGTTATGTGTGGAGGATATCATACCTCGCGGGCTCAGTGAGTCACGAGTTGCTACCTTTCAAACTCGACGGAGTGTACACCAACTAGCACGACTGACTCTAAAAAAAAAATCAAACACTTTCTGATCGCGGCCTTCGAGAATGCTAGGATCTGTCTAGCATGCTAACTAGCGCTGCACTTGCTATTCCTTTGCGACTTAGCATGCTTGCTAGACATCTAGCACGAAGAATCATCCCGTGTATACGCACCAAGAAGACTTACAATAGGTTTTTGGATCTTTACAAACCCCTCATAGCCAAGGAGATTTACAAAAAGTTGAAGTATACATTGAAAGTTAATATTTTAGAATTGTTACAAATTTAAAACGCAAATGTCACCACACTTACATTCAGTCTTTCAATACTGCCTCGATCGCTAATGCGATAGATTGGTGGTATCTGGCCTACCATATATTATTAAAGATAAAGAGTACAACAGAAGAATTCCCAACTCGATTCGATGAGTAATCTTTGAGTCTACTGGAAGCAAAAAAACAAACAAAAAGTAAACAAAGTGTCAAACGTAAAGACAGGTTTTATTATATACACTACATATANATATATATATATATATATGTTTAGAGTTTCACTATATATATCAAGTTGAAAGACATATTACTACATCTTTATTGGTTTCAAAAATATATGTTTTCACATTTAGAAGTGATATATATCCATCCATCCCAATGATTCTAAGCCTTTATATGATTACAGACCCCCAATGAATTGCCAAATATTTCCCCATACCCCCCCTTTCTGGTCTGTCGAAATTATAAACATCCTCAAAATCAGTTCTATTAGGTACCAGTATTCAAAATAATGGTTTTACTTTACATATGGATAGCTAGAAACAGAACAGCTGAAAGAGAATTGAAAATTATAGAAATTTTATCATATTTATTTATAAAAAAGCGTCAAATCCGAAAGACACAATTTGTATTTATAACGATTTCAAAGTGACAACATTTATTTGTCAGGTGAATACATATTAATCGGGGTTTTTATTCATTTTTCAGCTGTTAGAAAAAGCCAAAGCTACCTTGAACTAAGTGTATTGTTAAAAGCGCTGGTTGCAGCGTCTAAGAGGGGCTTCCAAACTGTGTTCTTGTTAGATAAACTATCCAATAAACGTTTCTGGTATATAGCAGCGAAACAGGTTCTTTGAGTTGGAATGTAAGCAAATATTACTCGCAAATTTCGAATAATTATCTAATTAAATCATTTTCTAGTTAAATATTTTAAAATTATGATGTTAAATAAAACGAATTCGCATTATAAAAAAACCATGGCATTAATTTTGGACCACAGTCCTGCAAGCTTTCATGTTTAAATGTAAGTCCTTCAATATGTTTATGTAACAATGGTTCACCTTGTCATAGTTAAGAAGTAAAAAGCACCCGTTTTGGTGATTATAAAATACTTCAATATACTCGGATATCTTTTTACACCCATATTTGCTATGTATTATAGGGTATACTAAGGTTTAATAAAGGCTGTTAAGGGGGAAAATGTAAGGTTTGTTTTCTGGTCAGTATCGTAATAATTATTAATCACTTACCTTACCCCACAAGGATTGTTATTAAAAATATTAACATATTTTAGGCACATTGGGTAGTTTGTAATGGACTAAGACCTTATAGAATTTTTATAGTATGGTTTGATTTAAAATGATCGAATCGAATAATATAAAACTCGACTTGATATCGATATTATCTAAAATTCGTAGACCCTTATCGGAAATTACATCTTTAATGCAGATCTAGCTGAAAGATTGCATCGGAACTGTTAAATGAGAATTTGATTGATTTAAAACACAATTTTTAAACATAATTTCATTCATTCTCTGTAACACCATTGTTCTGGTGAATGGTTCATAAATTACTCTCTATTCTCCTTCCACGCAGATGCCTGTACATTTATTATAAATTCTACCATGCTTATTCCTTCTCCACCAGTTCAATAATCAGATGTTCTGAATTAAGATGATATGGACACTACAACAAAAATAGTGTTACAATAATAGAATTAGTTAAACAAATATTTAAACATTTCCTAGAGTGAGGAGATTAAATAAATTACGTATGTGAAAAACTGGTCAAAGGATTAAATTTTTTACAATACCTTTCTGTTCAATTCAGTCAAAAAGTTAAAAAAAATAGAGAAGGTATTTATGTAATTTGAATGTGTTTGTTTAATATATTAAGGTTTAAAACAGGAGAATCATACAATTTATTATTTAATTTTCAATTGTATTTTGTTAAAAAGAAAGTTTGATAGAATGTTGCTAAGTACATTTTTACTTTTTTCCCCCATACTTAGCGCCAATTCACTTTTATGGAATGATCCAATAAAACAATAGTAAAACCCAAAACCTTTATAAAAATATAAACAACTTATATTTTACCAGCGTAAAATAAAAATTAAATTAAAATACAACATTATTTTTTAAATTTTAATGAAAGCAAATTTGAAGCTTTCCTAAAATAATAATAATATTATAACTGTTTACAAGGTTTGTTATATTTATTTTTTAGCTTTAGTCATAAAAAAAAAGACTGAATAATGGATTAAAATAACATAGAGGATACATTTTTTTTTTGTTTTGCTCGGCGAGTATTTATTTTGCGACCGCCAAATTGTCTCCCGTTTATGGCGGTCGAGCTGGAAGGCGCTTTAAATTGCCCAGTAAAACTCGGTCAAATGGGCACTTTCTCATCTACTGCCCAGAACCCTGTTTACAAGACAGCTTCCTTCCTTCACACAACCTAATTTCACTTTTATTCCTATGAAATATGTGCAATAGACATAAAATAAAATAAATATTTTCGACTATTTCTGATAAAGATGTAGCCTGTGCCACCTGTTGAAAGTTTTTTTTTTTAAAGTTTGGATGCCTTGAATATCTGATATCTGATAGGAAGAAACTTTGTTGACACTTATAAAAGCTACTAAAATTATTTTAATCTAGTTATAAGTCAAGTCATGTGCTTTGCAGCTGTAAATTTTGTTACAAAACTTTCGATAGTTATAAAATAACAGTAATAATTTAATATCAATGTTGGTCGCAAAACAAAGTGAATTTTCTTACGGATTCTTCTTACCACAAACCTACTGTTGGTCGTATAATTTGACATTGTGAAATGTACATAATGGAATTTTGTACTTTGTAAATACATACCTTTTTTAAAATCAATATTAGACTCGCATTGGTGGTCACAGGTGATCGAAGAGGACTCAAATTAAAGACTTTATTTTTTAATTTGCTATAGAAATTATTATTTTTGTCTAAAATGAAGACTAAATCGATAATACATTTAATTTAATTTTCTACGTAAATAAGAAAAAGGACTTTTGAAATTCTGCAATTCTTCTGACAAATATTCAAGAACTGTCAACATTACTGTGTGTGTAGAAAATAAAACTAAACGTATCTTCTGAAGCAAGATTTTGTTTATTTTGCAATTTTTTTTGTTATAAAAACTGTAGACTCATGCACCCTTCCGTTTCACTTGAAGGTGCCATTCTAGTAACAAACTGGATTTATAGTTACGGGGAGGTTGGGGCTCGAATCCTGGTCGGGTGTACCGATACTTATTTTTTTCAAATGTATTTATCACTACATGTCCACACAAATTCTTTCACATTTTTTTAAAATTCTACATTATAATATTTATCTTTGTTTAGGGCTAGACGCATGTGTATTTTTTAGGGAGAGGAAGGTTGAATTTAGAGGATGTGTATCCACTTTTGCAGGAAGTGAGAGTGGAAAATCATTTTGAAAAAACTCACATAATTAAAATTTTAGCTATTCAACTTTTAAACAATTTTTTTATAAAAGCTCTCCTTAAAAAACTTGTGGTGTGCCTTGACAATTACTTTAGTTCCTTGTTCAGTGTGCCCTGATCTTGAAAATGTTGAACTTCACTGCCTTAGACCATTGCGGCCCTTGAAGGGGTACCAGTGTTATTAAAAGTTTGTGATAGCCTCAAAGGTCAGCAAAATGCGGTGCACATTACATTTTATTTTTATTTTAGCATCACGTCTTAGTACTTATTCAAGCTATACGCTTGTGAGTTAGGGATAGTGAAGGTTAAATTTAGAGGATGTGAACCCTCATTTGCACAGAGGAAGAGTGAAAAACCATTTAGTGAAAACCAACATTAGTACACCCGACAATGATTCGTACCACGATCTCCCTGTCATTGCCAGTCAGTCTAGTGACGCTTTAAGCCATGTGGCTACCTAAGCAAGTAATAATTAATTAAAGGCTGTAGGGAGATTTTACTCTCTCGTTTTGTTCCTCAACAAAAGGATATTGAAATATAATTCTGTTAATGAAACTAATTTTTGACCCTATTGACTCTTTTAAGCACAAAAATTAATGATTTTTTATACCTAAGCAGCTAGCCTACTTATATTTTTATTTTCCCATTCATTAAAAAAAATGTGAATGCTGAAAACTGTTTGAAAATACCTCCTCAACTCCTTCAAGACATTCAATACACGTAAGAAATTAAAGGGTGACCTGGTGGTCGAGTGGTAAGGTGTCAGACTTTTGTGCTGGCGGCCGGGGTTCAATCCTCGGTCCCGGCAAAGATTTATCTGATTACCAAACGCTTCCTTCACCTCTGACAAGACATCTTGTGAATGTGGAGAATGCCAGGCCTCCACCGTGGTTCGGATTACACGTTAAACTGTAGGTTCTCCATTTCATCTCACAATCACCCTACCATTACACATTAACGTAATTGCGTATAACCCGAACGGGTAGTAAGACGTGGTGCTAATAATAATAATAATAATAATAATAAGAAGAAATTAAATATTAAAAAACTTACTTTGGGATATAAAACTACTCAATTATTTAAACTTATATTATTTAAGAAAGTTTTTCAACGTTTTAAAAGTATTTTATTGATACTGGTTGAACTTGGGGCTTAACATATGGTGATGTTTACACTCTCTACTCGCTCGCTCCTATGGGTGAATGGTTAGTACTGTCGTCTACACATCTAGGGCGTTTTGGTTCGATTGCTCTTTGTAATGAAGAACATATTTATTTACCAGATTATCTGTATACTGAATCGTCCTATTATTCAATCGGTATGCATCCAGGGACTGATCAGTTATTTAAAACTTATCCTAGATAGCTCAGTGGTAAGAGCACTGGCGTACTAAGCCAATCGTCCCGGGTTATATTCCCGTGACCAGGTGTCATTTTTCAATTTTCAGAATATGATATCTAGATGGAGTAATCCTTAATAAAATGCATAAACAATAGCTTTAGCTATTTGATTCATTAATATGCAATCCCATACAATTATAATAATTGTACAAATGACTGCAATAATCCAACTACCGAGTCGATGGTGGCTGCGTTATCTGATAACTCGTGATCTTAATAAATCACACATTTGTAGCCGACGAATTCCGCAAGTCCATCATAGACTCTGCCTTAAAATATGAGTGAAGAATGACCCTGAGCACGGGACGATTCCTGGATAGCTCAGTGGTAGAACATTGGCGTACTAAGCCAAAGGTACCGGTTTCGATTCTCATGTCCAGATGTCATTTTTCAATTTTCAAAATATGATATTTAAAACTTATCTTTATTCAAAAATATAGAACTAAGTATCCACCTTAAGTGTTAGTTGAGTGGTATAAGGCGTTAGATTTACATTCATTTGGGTTACTGTTGACTGGGAGCCTGGGATTCTAGTCCTGGCCGTGTGTTTTCAACGGGAACGAGTTTTTATGTGTTGTTTTTACACCCTCCCCTCAATCTATATTCCTCATCGTTATTCCTTAAAATAGGTGGCTAGAATTCTGTGTGCATTATTTCTCCCAACCCTTCCGGACTATACGCATATTTACACTAATAGTTTGAGTAAGGTAAAGTTTTAGAAGAAGTATATCCGCATTTTTGTGAAGGAAAGAAAAAATCAATTTACCCGCTTCGGTGGCCAAGGGGTCTAAACTCTAAGGCATCACTCTTACAATAGACTAACCTGATGGTGACGAAGAGATTGGGGTTCGAGTATTGGTTAGATGTTCTACGGTTTTTTTTTTCCTAAATGTTTTCCCACTCTTACCTCACACGTATTGGAGTACATTTTATAAATATTACAGCTTCCTTTACCAAACCCTTCCTTCACCTCTGACAAGACATATTGTGAATGTGAGGAATGCCAGGCCTTCACCGTGGTTCGGATTCCACGTTAATAGGTCCTCCATTTCATCTCACAATCACCCCACCATTACACATTAGTGTAAGTGCGTATAACCCGAACGGGTAGTAAGACGCGGTGATGATAATAATAATAATAATAAATACAGCTTCCTCGTCTTTACTCCATTAGTGTAAAGATACTGAGAAGATAATAAGACGCAGTTTAAAAATAAATACAAATACAAACAATATTTTGATATTAAAATAAAACATTATTTGAACAAAACATTTCATTTATAAATTTATCCAGCCTGACGATTTGGATCACCTGACCTAGTGATTGTACTCTAAGATTCTTATGGGAGAGTACATTAATCCATTCCATAATATCGGTTTGACACAAATTTAATATTTTATTCCTATAATATAAACTATACCTTTTAGTTTTCATGTATATCTCTGCTGTCTTATTTGAGACAGAAAGAGACTCTGCCCTTACATACACACTTGTAACTCGTCACCGTCACATACGTGTGATAGGCTGCAAAAATAATAAAGAGATGACCGACTCACTGTCCCATTTTACCCATGACCCGGTACTGACATCTATCGGATTGGGCCACTTTACTACCATAAACAGGAGTTAGGCATGTTAAAGTAAAAACAACTTAGGAAGGTGTAATACTTCAGTTCAGTTTGAGTAAGTTTGAGCTTACTTAGCGAACAACACATTTTACAGGAAAATCTTACAAAGTAATAACTAATCAACCGGTAAAAGTGTTACTATTAATAATTAATCCAAGCTTAGTTTTGAAGAAGAGCAAACTAGCAATGAGATAAAATCAAGATTCAACATGACAAAGTCTCAAGCAAATGTTTATACCATGTGACCTGATCATACAATATCACACTCTAATGGCCACTGAAAACACTACAAGCATAACTGGAGATGATCTTCCGTAAATAAAACGAAATGTTTGCAATGCAAGAAGAAAGTTGCATCCAGCACTTCCGAAATGAGAAGATAAAGTTCATATGGTTTTAAGATATCCTCATATAAAGTTTCGATTAAATCACAGTGAAGACTTTCTTCTAGTAAATGATGAAAAACTTATACGCATATGTAGTAAAATGTATGTGGATGTCACTTTTGACTATTACTCAAAGCTATGTTTACAGTTGTTCAAATTTTATGGACACCTTGAACGGTAACTATATACCTTTGGTATTTTGTGTACTATTATTATTATTATTATTATTATTAGCACCGCGTCTTACTACCCGTTCGGGCTATATGCACTTACGCTAATGTGTAATGGTAGGGTGATTGTGAGATGAAATGGAGGACCTACAGTTTAACGTGGAATCCGAACCACGGTGGAGGCCTGGCATTCCCCACATTCACAAGATGTCAGAGGTTAAGGAAGGGTTTGGTAATCAAATATATCTTTGCCGGGACCGAGGATTGAACCCCGGCCGCCTTTTGTGTACTACCTAATAAATTGACGGAAAGTTACGAAAGGTGTTTTGACTCTGTTATCAAGCAGTGCCGACATTATTTAATAATTTCTTTTCGCCCCAGTAAAATTGAAGACGACTTAGAAAAATCAATTCATAATACAGCGAAAAATGTTTATCCAGATATCCAAAATATTGGATGTAGGTTTCAATATGTCAAGCCTGGCGGTGCAAGATTCCAGGTATTGGCCTTACAACAGATTACAAAGAAAAAATGAGGTAGGGAAATGGCTAGGATATTGCTTCGGACATTGTTTTATAGATACAGAAGACTTTGGTGATGTGTTCGCTTTTACACTATCATGATTTCATCCAACAAACAATATACGATAGTTGCTTTTCACGCTGATTGCTTAATTATTGATAACTATATATCAGAGTTCTCAATTTTTCCTCCGGAGCTATGGGCAAGTAATTCCGGAAGTACTGTACGCACTACGAACGCTTGTGATCTATTTCAATCCAATTTTGGAAAAGTTTTAGCTCTCAGCATCCTAGTATTTTTATTTATATTGATTTGTTAATTAGCTTTCAACAAAAATTTACGTTAAGTTACACAGTTTAACAAGATCATGCCCAAAGTTAAACAACTCTAAAAAGGATCGCATATTCACAAAATAAAACTGCCAATTTTTTTTATAATACATTTTCAACTGTTATATTTCTTTAAGGTAAAATCTCATTACTATAGCTGAATTATTATAAATTAAAATCTATGCAGAATACATTACATTTCACTTGAAATTGGATGATAGTAAACATGCTTGAAACAATTTCTTAATAGATAATGTATTAAATTATATTTTAACTGAATTGGAAATTTAATAAACATAAAAAGTTAACAAAGAGAAAAAACAAATTTCCACCAAGATTGTAAGTATCTAATTCATTTTCAAAGACCTGAATTAAAGAGTATATATATAACTTTGCAAAGATAAGTTATTTCGTACCTCGAATAATTACAAAGAAATGATTAAAATTGGAAAATTTCCCCAATTTAAAGTACCCTCAAAGTCATTTTTACGAAAAGAGTAGAATCGCCATCTTGTTTATAATGATATAACAGTGTCTATATATATATATATAAATCAGAATCGTTACACATAATTTCGAAAAAATATTTTTTTCTCTTTACGCCCTTCAGTAAACTACCGTTAAATTTAGGGTTGGATACCTAATTCCAAAAAAACCCCGGAGGGACCTTATGAAAAACCCCAAATACCATATTTTAGCCCAATCGGTAAAATAGTTTCTGTTCTACCTTAGATACAGACAGGTCTACGGACAGACAAACAGACGGCATTGCAAAAACCTCTTTTTTGGTGTCAGGGGGTCATTAAACGTCATTTGTAAAAATATCGAATCCGATTTTTTTTGTCGATCACAATACTTTACCTCCGAGGTGTCAAGAGAAAATAAAAAATATGCATAGTAAAATATATATTAATATTATAGTGTATGGACAAATATAAATATTATTTGAGATATTTTACTTATTTATTTTATTTTACTAAGGGGTTTGTTTTCATTTTTATCTTCAAGCCAAGTTTATATAGCTTATTTAGACTGTCATTTGACATCGGAGATTAAAGTTTCATTTTCGGCCGAGCTTATATCTGCCCCCGTTACCGTCGGTTGTTGGTGAGTACCTGACGACACGACCCGAACGTCTCTCAAATGGCACCGCCGTCGTGCGGTCATCTTATTATTATTGTTATTATGATAGTTATCCAACCTAAGCACATGTGGAAGGCATCCTAACTAACTAACTAACTAAACTATTAAGGATAAATGTTGGCGCTGCTTTTGTCTCATTAATTTACTGGAGGCGTGTGAAATGTTGCATTGCGTGTGTGCGACCTCTTCGCGGTGATACTCACGAGCGATTGAGAACCTGCGAGAAATAACCGTGCAACTCCACTATTTTTAATAGTAACCCTACACTGCACTACACTATTTGACTGACTAGAATGAATAGTGTCCTCTCATATCCTCGCATTGCTGCTCAATGGGGGTGATTGACTACTCACCTTTATACTCTGATTTAAACCAGATACTTATCAAGGGGTATACAACCCAGAGCCATGTTCGACGGAACTTCTGGCGCTATATAGGTGAGGAAGAGTCACCATAGAGTAGACCGGCAGAAACAAACATGACGGCACTTAATATACGTTAATAAACACCCCTGAAACTATGTTTCAGTGTAAGCTAATATGTTGAGGTGGTCAAGTACTTTTATAATAAGTAAAGTTAGTCCTGGGACCATTTCAGCTACATTATTGATGATTTCCTCCATATTCAGTCCACATAGAATATTGGTATCTACTTTCTACTGATTTACTCTATATCACTGGGAACTCAAAAGTTAATTGCCAAACTTACAAAACTACGCCACCTATTCCTATCTTGAGCTAGTTCTCTCCAGTACCCCTCATTACACCCTATCTCTATCTTGAGCTAGTTCTCTCCAGTACCCCTCATTACACCCTATCCCTATCTTGAGCTAGTTCTATCCAGTCCACTTCATTACACCCTGTCCCTATATTGAGATATTTCTATCCAATCCACCTCATTACACCCTATCCCTATCTTAAGCTAATTCTATCCAGTACCCCTCATTACACCCTATCCCTATCTTGAGATAGTTATATTCAGTCCACCTCATTACACTCTGTCCCTATATTGAGATATTTCTATCCAATCCACCTCATTACACCCTATCCCTATCTTAAGCTAATTCTATCCAGTTCCTCTCGATACACCATATCCCTATCTTGAGCCAGTTCTATCCAGTCCACCTCATTACACCCTGTCCCTATATTGAGATATTTCTATCCAATCCACCTCATTACACCCTATCCCTATCTTAAGCTAATACTATCCAGTTCCTCTCGATACAACATATCCCTATCTTGAACCAGTTATATCCAGTCCACCTCATTACACCCTATCCCTATCTTGAGCCAGTTCTATTCAGTCCACCTCATTACACCATATCCCTATCTTGAGCTAGTTCTATTCAGTCCACCTCATTACACCATATCCCTATCTTGAGCCAGTTCTATCCAGTCCACCTCATTACACCATATCCCTATCTTGAGCTTGTTCTATCCAGTCTAAACTCATTACACCCTGTCCCTATATTGAGATATTTCTATCCAATCCACCTCATTACACCATATCCCTATCTTGAGCCAGTTCTATCCAGTCCACCTCATTACACCCTATCCCTATCTTAAGCTAATTCTATCCAGTTCCTCTCGATACACCATATCCCTATCTTGAGCCAGTTCTAATCCAGTCCACCTCATTACACCATATCCCTATCTTGAGCTTGTTCTATCCAGTCTACCTCATTACTCTCTATTTCTTTCATGCCCATTCTATTGTTATCTTCATTAGTAAAAATACCTCTAAATTGTTAGACAATATCTGGGAATCTATATTTGATATATTTAAGTTTGTCAAAATGATCCTTATCCACTATTTTTGTAGATTACAAAGCTAGTAACTTTCAGGATTCACTAAACAAATTATTTTACGGCTGGCTTAAGAAATTGTTTATAAACAACAAACGGGGCGGTTTTTCATTTAATTATTATTATTATTATTAGCACCGCGTCTTACTACCCGTTCGGGTTATACGCATTTTCATTTAATGCCGTTGTATTTTCTTCACAAATTATTTATTTGGGGCATGCTCAAAACTCAGTGGAACTTTTGATATAAAGTGTAATAAAAATAATAGTAGATCATTGACTATAACTTTTATTTTAGTTTACAAAAGTTGGGGCAGCCCAAATCAAACCGACCCACCTGGGTAGCTTGTTTCCAAATTCACCTAAAACAGTCATCTAGTTCTTAGTTAGAAAAAAATGTTTTCTAATCACTTTTTTATTTAAAACAAAAATCATTGCAACACTGGCAGAAAATTGATACAAAAATAAATTCTGAAAATTTATTGGATAGTTGGCACTGTTTGGTTTTCATCATTTCTTGATTATTTGGCTTCATGTTTGTCATCCTAGCACACCAAGGATCTTTTTCCATCTTAGGTTGACAACGCTGTTTAGTTTTCATGAAAGTCATAGTTGAGGATTCAGTGGTTTCTTACGTGGCCGCAATAATAGATTATGAGATCGTTGACCTGGCGTTCTAGGGGTAAGGTGTCAGACTTCTATGCTGGTGGCTGGGGTTCAATCCTAAGTCCCGGCAAAGATTTATCTGATTACCAAACCCTTCCTTCACCTCTGACTAGACATCTTGTGAATGTGGGGAATGCCAGGCCTCCAACCGTGGTTCGGATTCCACGTTAAACTGTAGGCCCTTCAATTCATATCACAATCCCCTTACCATTACACATTAGCGTAAGTGCGTATAACCCGAACGGGTAGTAAGACGCGATGCTAATAATAATAATAATAGATTATGAAGATCGCAGAAAGAAGAAGAGAGCTAATCCAAGTCTTGCGGGCTTGACAATAAACACGTGCATGCGCACGAGTGTCTTACTCTTTGGTTGATCACTTCATTTCGGACAACTGGTAGGCAGTGTTGCAAAACCCGAGAAAAAGATTATCTTCAATAATTTGGAAAAATAATTGAAATAAGAATGGTTTTCAATTCTTAACTGACGTTTAACACTATTTCCGAATTGGTCCATGCTTCCTCCCCCCCCCCCAGAAGAGCTTCACCCTTCCACCCCTCCAAGTTGGGAACTACTGCTGTAGATGCTAAGGTTGGGATCCCGGCCGGGTGTACTCGGGATGTTAACGTAGGTAATCCATCCAGATTTTGAATACATTTGGTAAAAATGTACTGTTGATTTTTATTGAGTAATCATGTAAATATTTTGTCCAAAATACGATGGGAACTCAGATATTTTAATATAAAACATTTTGATTCTCATCTCACTTGGACAGATATTAGGTGATTTAGCAAAGTTGTCTAACAACGTAACAGGGAGGTTTACTATTTGTTTTTCATTGGTATTACCATATTATATTTTCTGAAAATTGAAAAATGACACCTGGACTCGGGAATCGAACCTGGGACTTTCAGCTTAGTATGCTAATGCTCTTACCACTGAGCTATCCAGGACTCGTCCCGTGCTCAGGGTCATTCTTCACTCATATTTTAAGGCAGAGTCTATGATGGACATGCGGAAATCATCGGCTACTAATTTGTGATTTTATTAAGATCACGAGCTATCAGATAACCCAACCACCTTCGTCTCGGAGTTGGCTTCATGCTGCCACTTGTACAATTATTATAATTATTATATATAGTTATCATATTCTATTTTATGGCATCCTCTGTGGTTTAGTGGTTAGAGCTCCTGCTTACAAATCCAGAGATTGCGGGTTCGATTTCCTGTGAAACACTGGGTCTGGATAGGGGTCAACTCAGCCTCGTAAGGACAAAATGAGTAGCTACTTGAACGAAAAAGTATCGGCTCCGGTCTATAAACCCGAGATTAACGATTGGAGGGTTCGTTGTGCTGTACAGATGGAATCCTCTATCCTCAGACGATGTCATCTTCCCCAACAGATGACACCCTCTATCCTCAGACGTTGTCATCTTCACCAACAGATGACACCCTCTATCCTCAGACGTTGTCATCTTCACCAACAGATGACACCCTCTATCCTCAGACGTTGTCATCCTCACCAACAGATGACACCCTTTATCCTCAGACGTTGTCATCCTCACCAACAGATGACACCCTCTATCCTCAGACGTTGTCATCCTCACCAACAGATGACACCCTCTATCCTCAGACGTTGTCATCTTCACCAATAGATGGTGGCCGCTCGTCGGTATGGCTTGATATTGAGCTAACCCAATGGATTATTTATATTATATTTTATATAGGCAAAATAATCTGTTTATAACTGAATTACTTATTAATTATTATCTGATACACAGTTGGCAACACTGTACTTATAATAAAAGCAACAACTGTTTATTGTTTACCAACATAAACAGCAATGTATGTATACATCGTGTTTTTTTTATTATAGTGAAGTGATTGCACTGTGTTTATGGAGCTTTATTCTTTCACGACGGTATCGATTACTCGCAATAGTTAATATACAATGAGCCAGATAATAATAATTATTATTATTATTAGCACCGCGTCTTACTACCCGTTCGGGTTATACGCACTTACGCTAATGTGTAATGGTAGGGTGATTGTGATATGAAATGGAGGACCTACAGTTTAACGTGGAATCCGAACCACGGTGGAGGCCTGGCATTCCTCACATTCACAAGATGTCTTGTCAGAGGTGAAGGAAGGGTTTGGTAATCAGATAAATCTTTGCCGGGACCGAGGATCGAACCCCGGCCGCCAGCGTAGACGTCTGACACCTTACCCCTAGACCGCCAGTTCACCTGAGCCAGATAATCCACACCAATTTTACTGCCTCTACTGAGCTCTATATCTTGATGTATGACCTCAAAATGGCTACTCTAAAACGGATTTCTTAAAAGAATAGAACAAAGAAGCCAGTATCTAAAAGGAAAAAGCTTATTTTAGCAATACATCAGATATAGGGAAACTTGCTTATACTAAAAAGCTCAATACAAATAGACCTACTGGTGCCGTACAATCTGACAGTCCTAATGATTTTGATATATATTATTTGTCATTAATTTGAAATGCCTTGTTTAGTTTTTATTCATTTCCCGAACATTTAATTTTTACGTATTATGTTGATGCTTGAACAGGCATATCTCAGATTCCACTGTAACAAGATGCATATTTAATTTCCTTTAAAGAGGTATTATAACTAATTCTACTATCTACAGTATGCATTTTTTAAATATTAAAAATTACATTACTTTAAAAATATTCAAGACAACAATTAATTTAATTTAAGAATATTAGATATTTTTTTAAATTTTCTAAGAAAACTAAATGGTATTTTTTAATTTACATTCTACAAATAATCGCAATATATAATAGCTAAAAAAAGTTTTTATCTAGCATAGAACTGTAGATATTGTTCCAGCTAACAATAATTTTTCAACAAAAAACACCCCTATAATGGGGGGCTGGGTGGTTTTACTAGCGGCGTGAATAATTCAAAAATCTTTAGTTAAGTTTAAGGTAAATAGAAACAAAAATTTATATAAATAAGCCATACATAAATGTGTATTTTTTTATTTTGGGTGGAATGCCCCCTTAACTAATCCTTCCTACATTAATTCGTTAAGAAGGGAGTGTAAGGGACGTGAGAAAGTGTTTTTCTGCAGTTTTTACATCAACACATTTTTTGTCGAAAATAAATACAATATCCATCAGTAGAAACATAAAGTTTAATTTTATTTACTTGGTTATATCAACAGTTCTTGACTATCTGTAACTATCATTGTGCCACTAGATGACGATCTTTTTATATGCAGAAGAAAAGTGTCACTAAATTCCAAGACACCCTTGACAGATATGTAACAACTGTTGATATTACCATGTGAAGATAATTAAACTCTTTGTTTCTATTGAAGGCATATTTGATCTATTTTGGCCAAAAAAAGATTTTGCTATAAAAACTGTAAAAAAACACTGGCTTTTTCTCATGTGTTCTACACTCCCACCTTAACTTCCAATTTATTGAACAAACTGATTTAAATAAATGTATTTTATATTCTTTAAATTGAAAATGACACCTAGACATGGGAATTGAATCCGGGACCTTTGACTTAGTACTGGGTATATAAGTGATTATAGCATTGGCGTACTAAGTCAAAAGTTCCGGGTTCGATTCCTGTGTCTAGATGTCATTTTTCAATTTAAAGAATATGATATTTAGTTGAGGCTACAATCATATTATTAACAAACACAGTAGTCTCGGTATTTAATACAACATAGAATGTAATTTAATTAGGATGCTCTGTACAATCTTTATTAAAAAAAACTGGAGCGAGTCATATGAAACCGTTTCTCATAAATCTATGTATAAAGAAATATATTAATTATAATACAAAGCGTTTTAAATTAAATTCACTTTTACACAGATTCATTTCACTAATCATAATTCAGAAAGTTGTACTTTTATGCAATGTCTGGTTATAATTTAATCGTATTTCTTTGTGCCAATTCATCAGAGGCGACACTGTTTTAATTGCATTGCAGTGCATTTCTGTGGCATTTATTCAGTCTTGTCACATTTTCTTAGATCTTAAAGGTTGAGATGTTATCAGAATAAATTCTACGTGACTAATTACTATTTTTTAAATTATTTTTTACAACATTTAGAAAAAATGTATAATTAAATAACTTGATTATTTTCTTTTTTTTTGGTCAAACGCTATATTAATCTAAAGTAAACTTCCTTTGGTTCAAAGTTAATTTTCCTTGAAAAATGGTTTTGAAAATTATTTAATTGAGGGTGAAAATCTATCTGTGGTTTGTGGGTTAAGGTAAGAATTTTTTTTTATCACCGCATCTTACTATCTGTTCAATTTATACGCATATATGATGATTACTCAAATGAACTAGGAAGGAAACAGGAAACATTTTGGAGGTAATCTACCACATTTACTTGGAAGGAGAGTGGGGAACCATTTAAATAAAACCACTCTCAGTAAATATGGCCGGGATTCGAACCCCGATTTCCTCATCATCTTAGGTGACCTGGCGGTCTAGGGGTAAGATGTCAGACTTCTGTGCTGGCGGCTGGGGTTCAATCCTCGGTCCCGGCACAGATTTATCTGATTACCAAACCCTTCCTTCACCTCTGACAAGACTTCTTGGGAATGTGGGGAATGCCGGGCCTCCACCGTGGTTCGGATTCCACGTTAAACTGTAGGTCCTCCGTTTCATCTCACAATCACCCTACCATTACACATTAGCGTAAGTGCGTACAACCCGAACGGGTAGTAAGACGCGGTGCTAATAATAATAATAATAATAATAATCCTCGTCATCAGTAAACCAGTCAAACACGATAGTGACGCCTTAGACCATTCGGCCACTGAAGTGGGTAGGCTAGGTAGATAAGAAAATTATCCTATTTTGATATATCATTTAAATTGGTCACATTTGTGTTGTTTTATGGGTTACAACATATTTATTAGGCCATTTTATTGTATGCAATGCAGCTTAATACCTGTCCGGACTATACCCATTTTAATTACGCTAGTGGCTTAGGAATGAGCACTTGCATTTGCGTGGAGAGATATAGAAAAACCGTTTTGGGAAACCACCTATAGTTCACTCAACTGAGATTTGGAATTGGACCTCTCTGTCCCTGGAAAACTAAACCAAACAAACTTGACCTTCAGTTCGCTTGCCCGCCGACCAGGTTTGCTTTTCATTACTCGTTCGGGATACTTTAATGTTTACACTAGTATGGTAAGGATTAAGAGAACTGAAGCTAAAGAAAATACACCTGCATTAGCATAGAATTAAGGGAAAAAAACTCGCTTTGTACGCTTGGACAGGGACTCAAACCCGTACCCTTCCGTCACCAGAAAACCATATCAGATGAGTTTTATTTTTAGCCTGGATATTCACTGATACTGCTCGTGATTCACTACACCTTTGAGATACTTTGATATTTACACTAATAAGGTGAAGATAAAGAAGGTTAAAGTTAAAGAAAATGTACCTGAATTAGCATGGAGAAAGGATAGGAAATCATTTTAGGGAAAAACCTCCTTCGGTACGACAATGTACATCCGAATAAGATTCAAACGTGAACCTTCCCGTCATCAGCAAACCAGACAAAACTAGACCATCGCCTTTGTCCACGTGTCCACTGGAGTGGGCACCTTGGCTGTTCATGTCTTGCTTCATTGGATATAAAAAAAACAAGTTTCTTTTTATAATAACGTATGATCTTGTGATGTATAATGATAGGGGGCATCAGGTGTCTCAAGAGACCCCTCCCCTCTTTCTACTCCCCGCCCGTCATTCCACACACATAGTTATGCATGTTGACATTTGGAGGTTGTAGCAAGACGAGTTCCTCCTCCTGGTCGCGTGTTGCGCCAGGATGCAGTATCTTCTTCGTAGGCCCCTCACGCGGAGAGCCCAGGTTGGTTGAGCGCGTCACTGCTATTTGTTTGTGTCGGTCGTTAGCACGGCTGCTGGATGTTGTTATTTACGCGAGGAAGGTGTCATGTCGACTCCTACGTGGCGCTCGTTTCAACACGAGATGTTTTATCGGGCGATATTGCATGCGATTCAAACTGTGAGCAGCTTATCGGCTATTGCACTAACACTCTAAATAAACATAACACTCAAGTGAATAACTTCAGTAAAAACTATATATCTAACTCTATCGATAGTTGAAATCATGTAGTCCAATTTTTATCGGAATATACTAAATTAATTCTTACTCCTAATATATATAATTATGTTATTTCATTGGTGTAGCCTCATAGTTATCTCTTATTTATAATTATATTTTATAAAAAAATATCTAGATCTGTCTGGGAATGAAAACCCACTTCTAAAAGAGCTGGAAAACTGAAATTCAGATTAAAGGTAGAGTGATTGCCCCATATAGCTAGAAAAAATCTAAAAACATATCATTTCAAAATAGTGTGGGGAGAGCCTATAATTAAAAGAAACCATTTAAATGAGGTAGAAAATTATAATTTGGTAGGAAGATAAAGAGACCACTCCAAATATTATCATACGAGTCTGAAAATCTTAAATTTTTAGATGAGATCCAGGTTACATGTGGGCAGCTGGGTGTAGAGGGTGGATATAAACATAAAAATAGCTACTAAGTGTCGTAGAAAATCTAAATTTGAAAGGCAGGTAGAAGGACAGCCCCAGATTAACAAATATGTCTTAAAATTTTAAATTTGACCACCATGGGAAAGGGGGAGGGAGGGGAGGTAGAGGATGGGTGGTTGAAAGCTTTCAAAATTCCCCTATGTATTTTTGAAGCAGCAGACATAGAGCCTTGAAATTTAAATCTAAGGTGGTAGAAAGGGGTGAGATTTTAAGAGGGCTTTTAAATTTTTTTTCTCCTTAAGAGGGTGGAGGGGAGGGGAACAGAAAGGAGTGGGACTCAATGACTCATTTATTTACCTAATCCCTGGCCCTATAAACTTGAAATTTTGCTTGGCAGTAAGGTAACGATATTTCCCCATACAACCAACAAATTATAAAAATAGGAAATTTTAAAATGGGGCACAAGGAAATGGAAGGGTATATATGAGTAATTATAATTTTGTAGATGAGGCAGAAAATTACAATTTGGCATACACTTCAAATAATAATAAAAGTCTGCCACCTTAAATTTTTTATGGGACTCCAGTAAATAGGAGGGTATAGTGATAAAATGGCAATTAAGTGTGGTATAAAATATAAATTTGTCAGACAAGTAGAAGGATATCTTAAGATAACCAAATAAATATTAAAATTTAAGCTTAAAAGTGGCTGGACATATGAAGGAAAGTGATGGGAGTTAAGGTATTTAAAATTTTCAAAATTAACGAAAACAACACTAAAATTACAAGGAATGTAAAATACTACTTAAAATAACCAGAAGATCCTCAAAATTTTAAATGAAGCCCTAGGAAATAAGCTAAAAAGGGGGGTAGGCAGGGGCTGAAATATAAGAAAAAAAATCTTTAGGTAGGGTAGAAAATTTAAATTTGCAAATTCAGGTAACGAGACTCCTCTAGGCAACTTAAAAAAAATGTAAAAGCTCTAAGAGCGAACCAGAGAAATGATGGGAAGGCGGGAGGGGGGGTTACTAATCTTCAAAACTGGTATAAATCATTACTTCACTTTTTGGGATGGAACTGAAATCTGGCAAGTAGGCTTATGGATGATTAAGGTCTATTTTAAAACGGAACTACGCAAGATAAGGGTTTTGGGTTGGTAAATTAGTGGAAAAAAAAAATCTTTTAGGTAGATTTCGAAATTTGCGAAACTAAAAGAATAAACTACTTATCAGTGGGGTAAAAGATTAAAATTTGTCAGGCAGGTGCAAGGACTACTTCAAAATGCAATGAAGGTTTGAACATTCTTAAATTTCAAGATAAAAGTCCAAAAATGGGAAAGGTGCTCCTTTCAAAGTTTCCTAAAATATAAAACACTTTTTGGTATAGTAGATAGTTGAAACTTTGTATTAAATGTAATGCAAAATCCAAATAACCAGATGAGTTGGGAAATTTAAAATTTAAATTGTGTTAGAGGAAATGTTCATGGCTGTACATTTTCAAATCTAAATTTATTAACCCCTTATCGGTGAAATAAAAAATTGAAATCTGGCAATTTGGGAAAGGAACCACCTCAAAAGCAAAACAGTTTGAAGTTAAAAATTAAAATCGGGTAGGATGTTGATAAAATGGGGATTGAGAATAAATTTTAAAAACTTATATATAACAACATCCTCTGATAGGGAGGAAAATAAAAAATTCGCAGTTTGCTTGAAGATTATGAATGTTTTATTTAAATTTTAAAATCAAAAGCAAAAGCTATGATGAAGGAGAGCTAGAAGTTTAAAATCAAATAGAAAAATATCTTTCTAATTGTGTTAAAAAATGTAAATACTTTCAAGCAGTTAAGACAAAAATAAAAAATATTGAATATGTACAACTTCAAAATTGGGTTAAAAAATGGGGAAATAACAATTTAATAAACTAAAAGAAAAAAAAATTCTCAGTGTGTAACGGATAACCGAATGATATATAAATAAATGGAATTTCAAAGTGGGAAACCGAGTAATGTAAAAGCTCGAAATTGAAACTATTTTTAGAGTTGTTGAAAATTAAAATTTTGCAAACACGTAAAAGACATATCAGATAATCAAATAAGTCCTAAATTTCAAAATTAAAAAGTGGAAACCTAAAAGTGTTGGGTATACGAGGTGGAGTAGCTTTAAATTGCTCCAAAGCTATTAGAAAATCTAGTTCTCAGTGTGAAATAAAATATAAATTCATCAAATTGTTAAAAATATAATCAAAGATAACAAAAAACAACTGAAAACTGTTGAATTTAACACTAAGGGTACAGTAAATGTATGAAAGGTGGGGGAGGAGGGAGGAGTGGCCTCTGAATGCTAAACCAATAGAAACAACTCTATAGATCTTAGGCAAACATTGCGTTCGTTTGTGCACTCAGTTTGGGTGTTAGGAAAGATTTTTCAGTATTTAATTTATTTTAATTTATTGATTACAACAATTGTCTCGGAACTGCCATAGTTAGTTTCAGATTGTTCAGGGAGGAACATTAAAACGATTGGTCACTGGATATTGACCGTTCTAGCTTTATATAGTTTTGATGCGTCTTACCCGTTTATCTGTGCAAAGAATGGGTCACACAGCTAGTTGGTTATGGTATCATATTACTTGATGTATGAATACGTAAAAATAGATCTAGTAGCTTTTTTAAACACCAGATAAAGCCATTCTTATGAAAACTAGGTTTAAGTTGGATTATGGTTAGAAGAACAGCGTTTTTTTTTACAAAAACTGCTTTTTTATATTCATACGCCAATAAGTGTAATCTGCAGACTTTTTACACGTTTTATCAAATTCTACATAGAATTTGGGGAAGTTGGAAATCATTGAATGAAAATCCATCTAGGTGCACACTGTCGGAATTCAAACCACAAAATCCCTTGTAAATGGAAAACTAGACATGTCAAGAACTTAAGAGAAACTTTGGTTTGAGTTCCAGTGTATTCAAAGTCCAGGGAGTCGAACCGAAATATTTTTGGGTTCTGATTAAAGTTCCTACTAGAGAAAAGTAAATTTCCTTGTTCTTTTCGTATCTTAATTATGTTCCAGTTCTGGTTTTAAATGTTTCAATTTTTCATCTAATAGTTAAAAAAACTGTTAGAAAAAGTGAGGCAATATCTGATTTGATTTTGGTACGGATTTCATGAAACAGTTGAGCCGATACTTCTATAAAGATTTATCTGTGGAGCATGCACCATACATTGCAATCAAGAAACAGCTTCGTGTGAAGAGTGGCCATTATTAAACAATTCAACTATATCATGCAAATATTGACTTTTTGGAATAGTTTGATGCATTTGAGCTTTCCTTTCTTGATATTGCAGAGATCGTATGCATCCATTGAAGGTGTGCAAGAAAATAATCTATTCGCACGATCCAATGATTTTATATGGTGCGATGAATGCACTCTCGTATCAGTTTTTCCTTTGCCTGGTGCAACAAAGAAAATTTCATTTTGTGCTGGAGCCAGTGCGAGTATTAAAACCAGACGGTCAACGTCCTCACCAATAACTTGATAGCTTCGTTTTCATTCAAAGTATATGTTTTGATTGCGGTGCTAACTATGAGAGAGTTTGCGTCGTCAGTGCTTTTCCGAAATCCCAAATCATTGTTCTTCAGCTTGGCCGATAGCATACTAATAAATCTACTCTAATTTTTGTCATTTGTTAGGAATCGATCTTATTGAACGGTAGCGTACATATTTCTCTCAAAATATATGTCCACAGATTTTTTAACAGTAGATCATCCATTTTCTCTGATTTTTTATACTGTTAGTCGTAATAGAATGGTGATCTAAAACTACTGCGCAGTTTTTACCATAATGTTTATTGATATAATTTATGTAGCCCGTGCAAACAGGTGAGAAAGTTGAATGTGTCCCTCACGTGACACGGTGTAGGACGAGACCCCCCTTCCCCCCTAAATATTAAGGCAATCTTCTAAATCTGTATGCTTGTCGGATACTGTAAAAATGTGGTACAATAAAGATTTATTTGTCTTTCGCATTTCAGCTTCGTTGAAGAGAGCTAGTGGAAATCGAGCTAACTGGTATTCCAAATGAGTTGCTAAGTCTTAATTTTTTATATATAATTTCATACTCTTAACATTTGATAGGAATTATTTTTTTCCATAAAATCATTATTTCACGAGATATTTGCAAAAAACTATGAAACTTTAACTATTTTACAAGATGGCAGTGATTGTCTTAATATCTAGTACATATTTACTCGTAGCAAAAATATAGTTATGAAAAAAAAATATGAATACAGCCTTTTTTGTTCATAGTTTAATACTCTTTTATTTTGATAGTAACTATTTTTTCCATAAAATCAATCGTTCACGAAACATTCGTTAAAAACTATAAGACTTTAAGTATTTTTAAAGATGGTGGCGTTAGCTCACTTCTGATCATTCAGGACTTTTAATATGTTCGAAAGTACACCTAATAAACATCTCTGCCAAATTTCAATCTTTCGTTTTTTTTTTAATTTTTACTTTTTGATTGGACTACTATTTAAAATTCCATCCTACCTGCCTACGTACTTCTCTGTCAGCAAAGCTACATAAATGCTAAAATTTAGAAAGAAGAGGATTATTCTGCAATAAATAAAATAAAGTAATACCAAGTAATGCCTTAAAAAAAGAAGCAAATTGAATATAAATATTCAGAGCTTTTCAAAGTCATTTAACAGGACATAAATACACAATGACGCATTCAAGCTAAACGGCTTAAATTTTACGGTACGTTTGCATTTCTCCAAATCGACTTATCAATTTTAGCTATAACAGTTTTATTTTGTCCCGATTTAACGGGTTATTAACTTTAACTGGAATCCAATATTTGATGAGGTTGAAAGGTTAAAAAAATAATATTAGATCCTTCTCTTAATCTACCTTTTCTAAAAACAATAACACTCCCACAAGATAAGAAACATGAATTAATGTGGACATTATGGCCTAATAATATTATATTGTAAAATATTTCAATCCCAGCCAGGTGCTGGGGTGAAGGAAGAATAATTTCAATATTTCAAAACGGCGTGACTCGATATGCAGCACGCACAACGACCACTTTACGGTTGGTATGCAATAACGAACCTGAGTTTGAGTGGTATTGTAGTGTTAGTGTCGTTTTATCGTCTGAATTTGACGGACATGTGTCGAATAGTATCTTTCTACAATCATCATTTGGCAACAGAAAATTAGGCTTCGATTTAATTAATTATCTTTTTCACTTTCTATCGACTCCTCAAACCCTCAGTATTGTGATCGTTAAAAAAAAATCCAACTTGATATTTTGGGAAAAGGTAACGTTTTATGACATCGCGAAACCGAAAAAATGGTTTTAAATGTCGTCTGTCTCTCTAGACCGAAATCCAAAACCAATTTATCATTCTGGCTAAAACTAGGTATCTAAGATTTTCATAAGGTTCTCTCAAGGAGCTTTATGAATTAATATCCAACCCAATCAAATTTCTCGAAATACGCTCAAACTATTTTGGTTAAATTTTATATCTAGGTACAGTTTAACATTGCAAACAAAAGGGATATTCTCATTTTCCCATGACCATGAATATGAGAGTACTTTACATGAGCAGACATTTCCAATTTTTATCAATCTCCATAACATTTGAGATACGAAATAACTTATCATTGTAAAATTGTAGTATTAGTATATATAAAATCTATTATTTGAATTATATTTTTACCACACTAATAGTCAATGAGTTATTAGCATATATATTCAAGTATTTGATAATGAAATTGATTGCTATGCTTTTTGGTGGTTAGAGAGATATTCCTCATTTCTCAATGTTTCTTTCAAAATGTATAATAGTTCATTTATACTCTTTGGTGGAGTGATTCTTTAACTATGAATATTATCTTGCTGTACAAATATTACGAGTTTTTAGTAAATAATTACATTCTTAGATAAAAGAGAAATATGGCGCATCGTGCAATATATTTTATTTTAAAATAAGGTTTTAATTTTGTTGTATTAAAAAAAAGGTATTTCACACCACTGAACACGTGCACCAAACGTAAAACTCATCTAAACTTATCTGCTGGTGATGGGGTGGTCGGGGTTTGAATCTCGGCCTGGGGTATTGAGGTTCCCCACTCTGCCTCTGCGCAAATGTGGGTATATTTCCTTCAAGTCCTTCCTGTATCATCCTTACCCCTGCCCCATACCAGCATAATAAAATGCGTCAGGATAGTAAGATGCCATATAAAAGATAAAAGAAGATACAATGAGTTCATTTGCATCATTTACCCATTCGAACTGTATTACTTACCATGGAGGGGAAACGGGCTCTTTAAGATAACATTTAAATTATGTAGGTAATATAGCTCGAACCAAACGTGGCATCTTAATGCGGTTTACTATATTCTACTTTAGAAAACAGAGGAATTAAAACCCATTTAACAGTTCTACAATACTTTTAGAAAATACAAGAAAGTTACGAAACAATTATCATAAAATGAAAACAAACAATCAAGATACTGATGCCAATTTCGATACTTCCCAACGAATAATAAAAACATATTAATCACAATTTGTGAATGGGGGGGAATGTCAAGCCTCCGCCGTGGTTCGGATTCCACGTTAAACTGTAGGTCCTCCATTTCATTTCACAATCACCCTACCGTTACACATTAGCGTAAGTGCGGGTAACCAGAACAGGTAGTAGGACGCGGCAGTAGCGGATTTAGGTTTGAGGACGCCCTAGGCCCGAGACGATATGGCGCCCTTT
>CABEEJ010008240.1:0-15352 GCA_901482245.1 Timema douglasi
TCTAAAAACAAAGGATTTTTTGAAGTCCCCGTTTCACGAGTTAATGCCAACGCCAAATTATGCAGTTGTGAAGGCAAAACCACGAATAAAAGCATTAAATTATCACGGCAAGAGAGTGACCAAAGAACTTTTCAAAGAAAAAGATAGTAGTAAAAAGAAGGCTGCCACTAATAAACAGGAAAAAACAAAGAAAAGTACAGGAACAAATAGACCGTCAAACTACCATGGTTTAATAAAGCCCAAACATAGTGCTTTATCAAGAGTTGGTTAAAATTTAAATTACGCTAAGATTTGTTTTTATTTGTGTTTTTTCTAATTAGTAATAAAACAAACTTTAATATGAACATTGTCATTTCCATTAATCCTAGCACTTATATAAATTATTCGATTTTTAAATAAGGTGGGCCTTATTTGCCTCAGGTACCTTATTATTAATGTTTGTCTTTGAAATAAATTGTAATATATCATTGGCTCCATGCTGTAAGTATATATACCTCACTCTCAATGTGTTGACTAACCATCTCTGGTATTTTTTCGGTTGGAATCCCAGTCAGGTCAAAATTACTTTGTCTTATCTGTGAGCAAATTTTGTTAGTAGTAATAGGGCTTCCTAAATTCCTATCACTACGCTCCAAGCTGTAATAGCCTTAGCTTGTGTTGGGAGCCTTAAAAACCATAATGCAATTAAATTTCAGTGCCTGGATTTGCTCAGGCTTATAATATGCAATGGCTAAGTAAAAATGGCGTAACTTTTCAATCAAGATGCTCACTAAAATGCAGATTACTTATTTGCTTGGTTTATTATTCTATAGGCCCTAAATTGATCCAGGAGAAAACGGGTTAAAAGAACGACTGTAACATCATCAATAACATCATCCTTTGAGCTTTCTTAGACCAATCCATGTGATGAATTCACTTTCATAGTCAATACTACTTTGTTTCAAATATCTAATGAAAATGGTAGAAACTTGTTTCCTATAAGCTATCAATTAAAATAGATTGGGCCTAATTCTGGTTGCTTTTAAACAACAATACTATTGATTTTAAAGTAAACTACTTACATATATTTTTAGTTTAAAGCTAGCGTTGTAATAATAAAACATCTACAAAAACCTTAAAAAATAAATAGATACATCATATATAGTGACAAGATGTCTTTGGATATATCCGAATACAAAATATTTAGTGTCATGGCGTTGAATGAATGTAAAATTCAACAAAATTGCACTGTATTTGTTTTATGGAAACTTTAATATTGGTTCTATGAAAGTCGGATAAGCTGCTGTTGAGGAAAAGGTCATGAATAGACGTTTTGTACTCGCCCTCTTGAAACAAAATGGCTGGCGTAGTCGGTGTTCGGTGTAATATTATTTTCGCGAGAGAGTAACATACACCAAGAGAAAGACACTCATTTCTCAATAGTGGGCGTCTTCAAGGATTAAAAACATATATTTTATATAAGATTGCTCGTTATTTGGAAAAATATTTTTTTAAGCCACACTGTATTTATATTGTACATAGTATATGTCCTTAGCTGTCCTCTACATGGCGTTATAAAGGTCAAGGTTGAAGGAAAGAGAAGTTTAGGAAAAGGGATTATAATATTTGATGACATGAATGAAATAAGAAAAATTTGGGCGCTGAAGAATGAAGCAGAGACGTCATTAGTGGTCTAAGTTCGTCACCCAGCTCCAAGCCAATCACAAGAAAGGCCCGTGCGATGCGTGGGTCGCGCTGCTCTAGTAGAGACAATCTCTGCTTTAACAGCTCTTCTCCATTAAATTCCGCGCATGCGCTAGTTTTCCTCAATGCACTATATTTACAAACAAAAGTAGCGAGGCAGACACTAGCATCTATATTCTTCCATAATTTGTTGTTCTTCTATAGTTAGTATAGCTGCACGTACTGATATATTCTTTTCTTTTTCTTTCCAGAAATGTTTGACACGACTTCTCAACAGATCAGTAAAACACGACTATCTTAGAATAGGTTATGAAAACACACAGTACTGTAGGCAATCAGCTGGTTGTAATTTGACGTTTCAATGCATCATGGGTAAACAGAAATTCCCAACTTTCCGTGTGAATGTGAACTGCTGCGACAATAAGCAGAGCAGATTCTTTGTTGTGGTTTATACTTTAGGCGTAAGTGTGAATCAAGCTTGACGCGATAGACCGCTCGGCCACGGAAGCGAGTTGTTTTTAAATTCCTGCACTTAAGAACCTACATGCCATTTCACACTTAAATTGCAGCAGAGGCTATGATGGACACTTACCATCTCTTTCAAGCCCATCGGTTTCCCCGTTAGCACTGTCCTTTCTTTACCTAGTGGAGATTAAGTTTTATAACCTAAAAACGAACATAGTTATATGTAAGAAATTAACATACTCTATTATAAAACATTTATTGATGCATATAATCAAAGCAATATAAACTAAAACTCTTAGATTTTACAAAATATACAAATTCACTTTGTGCCTCAGTTTCACGAGTTTTCAAATATTACACGTCATAAGTCTCGTTCTAATAGTGTATTAAAGTCAATATTTTATGGTGGCTATGGTAATAGTCATGAATAACGCCTGCAGTGTCTAAAATTAATATATTTTACATGAGATTAAACAAAACTATTACAACTCTTGAAACATTTAAAATAAAACATCAAAAAGTTGTCTGGCAGGAAAGTTATTTCTTTTGGTTTTACATGGATATATTATGTGAGAGAAATTATAAGAATAATCAAATTTATTTTAAAATAACTACTGATCAATTGCGCCTTCCATTTATGTTTGGTGTCGTTTTGAAGTTGTAGAGTGGGAAACACGATTTACGCTTTGTCCGGGCCTGAAGATCACAGCTCTATAAGACAGTTGTGTAGGGATTACTATTGAAAAGTTGTGTCAGCTCATAAAATAAAAAAATATAAAAATTAATATCATTGGCTACAAGTACAACGTTTAGTCAATTTTCCAATCACATGTGAGTAAATTTACTTCTTTGGTTTGTTCAATAAAGTGAATTGTTTTGCAATTTCCAAGACTATGTTAAGTATTTGAAAATATATTTTTATGTTAAAAACAATCCTTTTTTTATACCAACCATAATATACTTTCGGTTGAACAATTCAGGTGGTCGGTCTATTAGAGTTATATATTCATTACACTTTATCACCGCTAATAATCGGGTTGGGGTTTGATTCTTGGCTGAATTGGCGGTCTTGTGTCAACATCTTATCACAATCGGTAGCGCTTGTACCAAATTAGCCTGGGGTCCCTGTTTCCATTCCGACTTGATCGAATATTTATTTATGATAAATTGTTGGATGGGGGACTGGATGTTGGGTTTTTCATAGTATTAGGTTATTTTGAAGTCGTCTGATAATATGATCAGGATGTTCGAAAAAATCACGTAGAACACCCAATAATAATAACAAAAATCTGGAGGTAATTCTTTCATAGTTCCAGGAGGATGCCATTGAGCTTACCCTTAAAGGTAGAAGTCTGACCTTGATGAACTACACTAGGCCCATATCTTCTAAACTGCCACATGGTGTAGCCATGCAAGGTAAGCTACCTTCTCTCGTAAACAAGGGGTACTTAAAACAAAAATACTGTTTATCATTAAAATATATTGTTGGAACATTTAATTAATATCAAATAAAACTAAGGAAAAGTTATGTTGGAATAATTCTGGGCTCGATTAAAATATTTTCAATATTTTCGGATCATCTCTAAAAGATCACCTAGGCAACACTCGGGAGGTTATTTTCATTGTATTTTCGCAACATGTTTTACTACCCGTTCGGATTATCCGAATATGTACACTGATAGGAAAGAAAGGAAGCAGGTGAAATTTAGAGGAAGTGTAATAGCATTCACATAGAGGGAGAGTCAAAACCCTTTTAGGGAAAAACATAAAATACACCCCCATTACACTAGACTGAGATTAAAACCCCTACAGACCCTTCGCCAGAGATTCTGCCTATTGACTTAAACATTCGTCCACCAACGTAGATAGAACTGCTGTAGATGATGTCGGGATCACGCTCAACTTAATGTTAACGTAAATTAACGTTAACTTGAATTAAAAATAGTGTGATCAGGATTCACGTAACATAACGTAGAAACTCTAGCAACAGACAAACAATGAGTTTAAACTTTTGAAAACATAGCATATAACTTAATTATATTTCAAATATTAATAATAAGTTATTTTCTATATTTTCTTCCGTTTATAATTCCGTTATTGAGCAATTGGTTCGTAATGTATTAACTTGTCGGTTACTTAGTCCCTTCTTAACTGGATTCATCATGACGGTTTCTACCTGACGTTTATTGTCTACCGCTTTTCTATCGACCACTTGTACCTCCTATACTTGAGATTGTCAATCACTTGAAACTCCTATACTTCAGTTTGTCGACCGGTTGTACCTACTCGTGTCAACCATTTTTACCACCTAGCCTTCCAAATGTATGCAAACATTTAGTCGAGCGCTTTTTTGTCGACCATTTCTCTTTTGTATCGAACGCAGTTCATCGTGTGATTGAACGAGGTGATTACAAAACTCTTCCAAATCACACCCTTACTTCTTTCTTTAAATACTTTTTTTACAATTTCACTTAATTTGGATTTGGGAGTGACCTTTACCGTTACTCTATGTTCAAAACTGTTGATTCAGAGGACATGGAAGAATCGCATTGGATGGGATACAGCGGTAGATGAAATATCCCGAGCCGAGTTTCTCACTTGGTTAAAGTATCTGCTTCTACTGGCGGAAATCAAGATTCCCTTGTGGTTCGGAAGAAGTGATCGAGTACAAATTCATGTCTTCTGTGACCCCAGTCAACAGGCTTATGCGGGAGTTGTTTTCATTAGATGTGAATCCAGTGATCATCACACAAGTATTCAGTCATGTGAAGCCAGATCGCGCGTAGCGCCCCTCAAAGAAATAACTATCCCTCGATTAGAATTGTTAACAGCTACAATTGGTGCGAGGTTGCTAAAAGTTGTGCTGGTATTTACTTGTTTGAAGGTTCTTGATGCTTAATTATGGTTGGATTCTTCTACAATGCTTGCTTGGATTTGTAGGAATGATAATTGGTCTGTTTTTGTAAGAAATCGGGTGAATGAGATCAGGAACTGGACCGATCCCAGTCGTTGAAACCATATTCCAGGTTCAATGAACCCAGCTGATTTGCCATCACGTGGATGTTCTGTTTCTCAGCTGGTGGATTCTCGATGGTGGGAGGGCCCTGCCTGGTTACACGAATCACCAAACTGTTGACCTCTAGCAGAACCTGTGTATGACGAAAAAGACATATCTGAATAAATGAAGAAAACTTCAGTGAATTCTCTTACTATAGTCGACAAAGCGTCACCGTGGTATGCAAGATATTTTTCCAGTTATCGAAGAATAGTTCGTCCAATTGCATGGATTTTTCGTTTCTGGAAGGATTGTCTAGAACAAGAGAAGATTTCGCAAGAAAATCTCGAAGTTAGTGAGATGAAGAAGGTTGAAATTAGACTCATAAGTTTCATTCAAAAGGAAAGTTTCCATTTGTCATTTGATAAAGGACTATCCTCGCTAAATCCTTTTGTGGAAGAAGGTGTCCTCAGATTTAAAACAAGATTATTCCTTAGAGAAGATTGGAAGCTGTTCAGATTCCCTATGATTCTCCCAGCGCACCATGTTGTTGTTTCCCTTCTAATCATGGAACAACATGCAAAAAAACCCACAACGGAGTGCAACTTCTTCTTAATCACTTAAGACAACGTTTTTGGATTATTGGTGGAAGGAGAACTGTGAGAAAAGTTATAAGTCATTGTGTCAAATGCCGGAGGCATGAGGTAAAACATGCGGAGGTGAATCAAGCTCATTTATCCCTCAAGCGCATAAAAGAAGCATCTGTGTTTGAAGTAATAGGGGTTGACTTTGTGGGTCCTCTGTTTCTGAGAGATGAGTGTAAATCATGGATTGTATTTTTCACTTGTGCTGTCTACCACGCAGTACATCTGGATATGCTTACTACTTTCTCCACTGAAGCTTTCCTTCAAGTTCTCCAGCGTTTTGTAGCTCTAAGAGGGCGTCCTTCTGTTATTTACTCTGACAATGGCACCAACTTCACCGGTGCCAATAACGCTTTTCAAAGACTTCATTGGGAAAATATTTCTAAACATAGCTCGGCTGAACGTATCACTTGGAAATTTAACCCCTCTATTGCTCCGTGGTGGGGAAGCTCTATAGTATAGAAGCTACCATTAACTCTAGACCACTGACACACCTGGCAGAAGATTGTGACGATTTAAGTCCTCTCACCCCGGCTTGTTTTCTATAAGAAATAAAGGAAATGGGAGTTCCAGAATGTGATGCTTTGGATGCTAAAAGTCTGAACCTACGAAACCGTCATCTGCTAAATCTAATAGTTGAATTGAAGAAGAGATCTCAGCAAGAGTATCTGGGACCTTTGGCATGTAGTAAACGAAACAAGTCCACTACTTTGTTTAAGATTGGTGATATAGTCTTAGTTATATCAGACGGTTACAAAAGGATGGTATGGCCCTGGGGAAAATTGTGCAGTTGTTTCCTGGATCTGATAGCATAACAAGGCTCTCAAGAGTCATGACTACTAAAGGTGTAATTCTGAGACCCATACAACGACTCTACCCACTAGAGGTTCCTGACGATAAATGTGTAACACCAAGGAAGAGAAGTAACTTCTTCAGAAGATCCTTCTAGAAATAAAGTACAGCCCTTAAAGGCCAGACATTCTGGCAGAAGAGTCAAAGTTCCCTCATGATATACTAATTAGTTGAGGATATCCATCCTCAATGGTGGGAGGATGTTAGAGACAGAACTCAAGTTGGCATTGGAAAATATTGTTTTACGTTGCTTGGAGACTTTTGTAAACTAGATTAAGATTTTTTCTGTTGAAAGTGGTAGATTTTATTTACATTTGAAGTTTTGAAATTTAATGTTACATATTGTGATTTTCCTGTAATAAAAATAAATCATACTCATTTTTTCGTAGCAATTTTGTACATAACAAAAACTATTTATTTCCAGAGATAATGTGCAATAATATTGTAATTTATAGCTAAAATTGAAAAAAAGTTAGGACTTTTTTTTTACTGGATGAGACTGACAAAGTGTCTTAACTTTAATGTGTTAATATTAAAAATATAAAGCTAGTTTATAACAAGTGGTTTTTTTGCACTATTATTGTATTACCATAGTTAATTATTTTAAATCAATCCTCCGAATTTTTTATACTCTACACTTGTTAACTATGTTGTGAGATAAGAGCTAAATGAACCAATCAATAAACACTTATTTTTTAATATTTCTTATATCAGTCCCACTTGACTTGATATACACATTGCTTGAACAACCCTCTTCAGTGGCCGAATGGTCTAAGGCGTCATTCTTGTATTAGACTGGCCTGACGAACTTAGGGAGATCAGGGTTCGATTTCCAATATGTTCTACAGAGGTTGGTTATTCCTAATTGGTCGTCCCCTCTTATTCAACCCAAATGATGGTATACTACTTCTAAAATGCTTCCTTCCATTGGAGTTATTTTAGTCCAGTGACTTTATTGGTTCCATTACGGATTAATTCCGAGCTAGCTGAATCTCGGTATGTGTTTTCATTTATTAGTCATAAATAATGTATCAAAAGTAACCGTCAATTAACTGCACAGAAAAAGTCTACAACTCATAATAAGTCTAATAATAAGTTTTAAATCAATGTCGACCTATCTAATCGTTCTATGACTTAAAGGGGGTCTATTAAATATGTGGATTAGAAAAATCCCTACAAAAAAGTTTCGATACGTCTCTTTCGTATATTCAATTATTTCCACGTATTAAGCCTTATAAATCCCATACATCTTATTAATACTTTACTACTGGTCCTCTTCACCACGCCAACTCAGAGGTAGAGTAAGATTAGTATTATTTTCTCCTGAGGGCCGAATCCACGATTTCGTCACATTCTATGAGTCATGCTCCTTCTTCTTCCTCCTGGTTTACTTCTTGTTTTGTTATTGTTGTTCTTCTTAGTCCTGTACATCTGTTTCAACTCGCTCCTGAGATTGAGAATACATATCTTTTGGTAAGAAATTCATGGGATGTCATCGCCTTGATTTAATTCCTCTACATTAATTTCTTCTTCCGGTCCATGTAAAGAGTCTTCATCTAGTGTAGAATCGATGAAGGATTGACCACGACAATTACCATAAATTGCTGAATAATATAAACATTTTTTTCTTCAGCCACACGTTGGTCCACACACTTTTGAACAGTTGAACAAAATCATATTCAAAAGGGAATCTGGAGCAGGAGATTATGATTTTATCTTTGGGTCCAAAAAATTACTTTTCATTATCAATCCTCAGTCTTCAGGATTTAACTTATTGGCTAACAATGATTGCTCTTGATAATAAACCCGATATAGATGTTTCTGAACTGCACTAACTTAGCAAAGCACATGTGTCGAAGAATATCAATGGAAACTTCCTTAACTGGAGGATCATATAACTATAAAATTAAGCGTGGTAAATTAGAAAATATTAATTCCTTAAAACAAACTCTAGCCTAAAAACTTCCACCAAAACTTGTCAATGATCATGATTTCCTAATATATTCCAAGATTTTGCTTTATCCTTTATAAAAAGGCAGATGCTGTTTCACAACCAGTGATTGCGTGTAAGAATCAAATATGATCTTTACTTCTTTCATATTGCCCAAAACTTCCTGAAGAAATATATTTTCCTCTTGACTTTTCCTTTACCTGTTTTCAGAAAGAAAACTTCTTTCAATTTAGGCTTGCGAGCTATAAGAAGCACTAAAATACTACATACTCACCAACAAAAACAACTGTTATATTACTACACGACTGCTCGAATCTTGTTTCAGTAATCAAAACGTCGGCATCGTCTTGAACTTGTTTAACAATGAAATTACTAGCTTCCAACTTTTCTGACAACATCGAGACTAGTCAGATTTTCTTGTGTGCGTTGGAATGGAATTTTACTTGATTCGTCGTAACATTCATAGTTTCATCTAAGAGAGCCTCAGTTGATACACGAAGTTTGGATGATCGATGTAGTTGTTACAAAGCTTTTTTATTTTTCTGTTTTCATTATATCCATCAAATACAACAATTGAACACAAAATAAACTGCACATAATTAATATATGCCACAAATATGATCTAAATTATTATCTTGATGCCATACAGCATGATACAAAAGGAATCCTCCATTGATGACATACGTAATATTTGCAGTACTAAGTTCAACTAAGTTTGGTTCAATGCTATCAAACAAAGATGGTTTTTAGTTTTGCGTATTCTCAATTCATCAAAGAGCGCCAAAAAACATGGAGCCAATTCATACTGTAGTTAGTCACGGAGTTCTTCATCATAATTTTTGTTATAAATTGTAGATAATATTCACCATATTTCTGTGTCAACTTTTAAAATATTTTTCAACATAACTTTTTTTTTATTCTCCATGAACAACACCACTAAAGTTTCAATACTAATATTCAATCCTCTATACGCTGCTACATTGATTTACTTTGATTATTTTAATTGTTTGGTTAACATGCCAACGGGTTTTCAGGAAGAAATAAACATCTAACGGACGCTCTGGTTTTCCGAATAGTAAAACTAGTTTGGTGCGATATATTAGTTCAATTTCATCTTATTTTTCTTCATAAATTCTACTGGGGGACATTATGTTTTAAAGTTTGACTACTTAGCATCAGAGTGAATATAATTTTATTCAACAATAATTACCAGAAGTGAGAGATATTCATCTTTAAATACTTAGATGTGATGACTGCCGATTTTTGGAGTCATTTTATCTAGAAAAAGAAAGAAGGAAGACCTATACATGTAAGAATTTTATATTTACTAGCACCTAAATCAGGAATACAATTACACCTTCATTCTTTGTTTTACTGAGACATTTTGTTCGGTATTTAAATAAGTTCGTAAGAGGACAGACACATCTTAATTAGACTAAGTTTTAACATATTTCAAGGCCCTAATGACCTCAATGTGTCGATGGGCCTCAAAACCCTAATAATAATAATAATAATAATTGACTACTTAGCATCAGAGTGAATATAAATTTAACCTACAATAATTACTAGAAGTGAGAGATATTCATCTTTAAATACTTAGATCCGATGACAGCCGATTTGTGGAGTATATTTATCAAGAAAAAGAAAGAAAGAAGACTTATACATGTAAGAACTTTCTATTGAATAGCACCTAGCTCAGGACTACAATTACACCTTCATTCTTTGTTTTACTAAGACATTTTGTTCGGTATTTACATAAGTTCGTAAGAGGACAGACACATCTTAATTCATTTAACCTTACCGGTACTAACCACTAATTATTAATAGTGATAGGATCTCTTAGCACTCAAGTTGTAGAGTTAAGATCAGTACTTACGTTATTGTTCTAATATAATGGTCATATCTAATGCACAGAACCTCATAAATAATCATATATAACTTACCTTTAGTATATCATACTGTAGTATTAGAATTAGAATTTATTTGGCACCAAATAGGTAGGGCATAATTTTTTCCGCGTCAGTAAATTAAAATATGTGCGCACTAATGAAGTTATAATTTTTGCCTTGTACCAACACAATATATTACATTGCTACATACTTTTGAACCGTAACAAAATTTTTATGATCTAGCTCTTCAGAACAAGGATTTTTCATCCCAGTGGTGATATCTAACCGGTACCATGGTACCATGGTAATTCCTTTTGTCTCGTCCCGGTTACACTAGAATTATAGAAGTATCAAAATAACATCTCACCACTAATACCTTGAGAGATGGAGTCTCACCTGTGTGTTATAACGACTGGGCGGCTCGCGAGGGTAGAGAGTTTTTTTATTACAACATATATTTTGAAACAGCAATATAGGATAAATGCGTACTATAGTTTCATTCATTAGGAAATAGAATACAAGCTTAGGTGGGTGTCGTGAGGGTGGAGAAGGTTAGTAAACGAGCCGATATTTGTTGTAGTTGTCCAGAAAAGTGTCGCCAGTTCTTAGAATTTGCAGCCATGCGAGACAGAGTTGGGGTAAATAGAGGAGATATTACATACTAGCGGTACCTTCAAAGAATATTGGTTAATGCCATGTTTTAAGTTCAGCTAGTAAAGAAATATTCAACAGTAACATAACTAACCCGCCTTGGTGGCCGCACGGTCTTGCACGATACTCACGTGTTGGACTAGACTGCCAAGGACGGGGAGATCGGCTTCAGATCCCGGTCGGGTATTTACTATATGGTTTCCCACCTTATAAACATTATTATTATTAGAACCGCGTCTTACCATCCGTTCGGGTTATACGCACTTACGCTAATGTGTAATGGTAGGATGATTGTGAGATGAAATGGAGGACCTACAGTTTAACGTGGAAATCCGAACCACGGTGGAGGCCTGGCATTCCTCACATTCATAAGTTGTGATTAATACACGTCTTGTCAGAGGTGAAGGAAGGGTTTTGCCGGGAACGAGGATTGAACCCCGGACCGTAGAACAGAAGTCCGACACCTTACCCCTAGACCACCAGGTCACCTTTTATAAGCGTTATTATACGTTATTATTCAAGATTATTCTAACTAGTAGGATAACGACTTGAGTTTAAGTTTATCATTGAAGATTTTACAAAAGTGTTGAATTTGTGATAAAGATATATAGAACCTTTTTTGTAGGAAATTTTCTAATATACATATTTGAATAAAAACCTTTAGTTATTTGACTAATAGATAAACAGATATTGTCTAGAAACTAATTCTTGGTATTTATTATGTGGTGTGAATATGTTCCGTACAATGAAATTATGGGGACTTTTTAAATATTATAGCTATTGAATGAAAATACATACCAAAACTCGGCTAGCTCATTATTTATCCCTAACTTCTATTATTTTTGGACTATAATGACTTGACACATCATAATGTACAGGCCTACCTGTAAACTGAACAGGTACTAAAACGTGGTGATGATAAACCTGGTATGAACACCGGAATACCTGTCCACTTACCAGCCTTGGTTTGACAAGTGACTAAAGAAATAACTCGAGAAAAACACTAAATCTTCATTTCTTGTGACAACGCCGGCGACTTAACTGACGATTGTCAATTTTTAGCTTTATGAAACAGACCACAGATCACAAGTATTGTAGGTCTTTCTACTCCTACCGGTGAAGTGGTGGAATTATTGTACAGTTAGTAACACTGCTAGTAACTAAGTAGTGAAGTGTGACATTGTTGTATTATTGATAATTTTGGAAGATTTGTTCAACAATCATGTTCATTTGTTGTGTTTATTAATATATGTAGTTGTGTAAAGTAAACTGTAAGTAGACAAATAAATATAGATGTTTTACTATATACCCTTTATTAAACAAGCGTTATTCCAGTTATAGAAATATTCCCAGGCGGTATGAGAAGAATACAAGCTTGAGAGCCACTTATGTAGACTATAATTGAAATATTTTAAATAAATTACATAATATATATGATGAGGTTGGCCTATTCTACCTAAGAGTTTATGGTCTCCCCATAATTAGGCTACAGTATCGTGGCTACAGCTGGTTGCAGTCTTCAGATACCTTACTTATTCTAAGGTATCCTGAAGTTGAAAGATTCATTGTCAAACCTACAAAAGTACGCCACCGGCCACTATCTTGCACCCTCCCATCTATGTCTTGGTCTTCCGAATAGTCTCTTCTCGTTGGATACACCAGTCAATAGCCTGAACACAGTTCTAGATTCTCCCATTCACGCTGCATGCCCTGTAATCCATAATCTAAGAGACTTGACTATCCCAACAATTTATTTTTATGCCTACTTGGTATGTATCTCATCATTATATAACCTCCTTCCATTCACCAGTCGCTTCATCCCTTTTTGGACCAAATATCTTCCTAAGCACCGTGTTTTCGTACACCCTAAATTTATTTCTGTCATTAAAGTTAAGAAACCACGTTTCACACCCATAGAGAGCAACCGGCAAAATTGTGGTTTTGTATATTCTCAGTTTTACATTCCCTGACAGGAGGAGAGATGTGAACAACTTAATGACCGAGTAATAGCAGGCAATTCCTGACTGTATTCTTTTACTTAATTCAAATATAATATGGTTTTTAATAGTTAAGTTAAATATTTAAACTCATTATCTCTATCGAATGATATGTGAGTGCAGTAATCTCTAAAATAATATCTGTATAATAGCGTTTAATATCAACCTTTTCCTACTTTCTTGCATTACCTTAATATCATTATATAAATATGGATTAAAAGTAATGAGGAAAGTGCATCTGCTTGTTTCAACCTGTTATGTGTTTCAAAAGTATCTGATGAGTAACGTCTTGCTCGTACCCTGCCACTCGTTTCAATAATCTTGTTATAAATAAAAATCTTGAATCTTGCACATATAATATTGGTGCCTTCTCCTAAGAATTCAACTCAAGATAGTATACAAACAAATCACTTTCCCTCATCTAACTACGGATTTTAAACGCAACTTGATATTAATTTCCAATCAATTTAAATAAATCTAAATGCTGCATCGCGTCTTTAATGTTTAATATCTTTGAAGTCAAACCAAAGGGGAATCACTGAAAACTCGTGAGGAAATAATTTTCCTACAGGAGTAGAGATTGAGTAAGACGTAAGACGTAAGACGTAAGACGTAAGACGTAAGGGGGAGGAACAGGAAGGGGCTGGAAATGTCTCACTCCTTTGAATACAATGTGTTTAACTCGCTGTCAATTTTTATAACTTTAATTAATAACAAATAGCAGAAAACGTAAGGCCCTGCCCTTTCGAGTGCAAGTGTGAAACCTATTTTTTGGGGTGCAAGGGGGTGGGGGAGGGTGAAAGTCTTGGCAAGGCTCCACATATGACCAAAGTATCCTTCCGTGCCAGCAAAGACAAATTGATCACGGAAACTGTAGATGGTGCTAGCTACCGGACAGCTCTTGCGGAAAAACCAAACGTTTGGAGATATCAGTTTTCTCAAGAACGAGTGAAATTTTTATAGTAATATTATCTAAGATAATGTATAGATGTTTTTGCCCCCTGCGGACGGGGCTTAGAATAGTCCCGCAGTAACCCCTGCTTGTCGTAAGAGGCGACTTAAAGGGGAGGCTTCTGTGCAGGACGTACCTCGTGCAGGACAACCTCGGACCGCAGAACAGAATTCCGACACCTTACCCCTAGACCACCAGGTCATCTCTTATAAACGTTATTATACGTTATTATATATGATTATTCTAACTAGTAGGATAACGATTTGAGTTTAGGTTTATCATTGGAGATTTTACAAAAGTGTTGAATTTGTGATAAAGATATATAGAACCTTTTTTGTAGGAAATTTTCTAATCTGCATATTTGAATAGAAACCTTTTAGTCATTTACTAATAGATAAACAAACATTGTCTAGAAACTCATTCTTGGAATTTATTATGTGGTGTAAATATGTTCCGTACAATGAAATTATGGGGACTTTTTAAATATTATAGCTATTGAATGAAAATATATACCAAACTCGGCTAGCTCATTATTTATCCCTAACTTCTATTATTTTTTGACTATAATGACTTGACACGTCATAATGTACAGGTCTACGTGTAAACTGAACAGATAATAAGACGTGGTGATGATAAAACAACCTAGTATGAACACCTGAATACCTGTCCACTTACCAGCCTTGGTTTGACAAGTGACTAAAGAAATAACTAGAGAAACACACTAAATCTTCATTTCTTGTGACAACGCCGGTGACTTGATTGACGATTGTCAATTTGTTAGCTTTATAAAACAGACCACAGATCATAAGTATTGTAGGTCTTTCTACTTCTACCAATGAAGCGGTGGAATAATTGTACAGTTAGCAACACTGCTAGTAACTAAGTGGTACCAGATTGTACAGATAGCAACACTGCTAGTAACCAAGTAGTATCCATATTGTACAGTTAGTAACACTGCTAGTAACCAAGTAGTATCCAGATTGTAGAGTTAGCAACACTGCTAGTAACCAAGTAGTATCCATATTGTAGAGTTAGTAACACTGCTAGTAACCAAGTGGTACCAGATTGTACAGTTAGTAACACTGCTAGTAACCAAGTAGTATCCAGATTGTACAGTTAGTAACACTGCTAGTAACCAAGTGGTACCAGATTGTACAGTTAGTAACACTGCTAGTAACCAAGTAGTATCCAGATTGTACAGTTAGTAACACTGCTAGTAACCAAGTAGTATCCAGATTGTACAGTTAGTAACACTGCTAGTAACCAAGTGGTA
>CABEEJ010008241.1:0-25186 GCA_901482245.1 Timema douglasi
TGCGCCACACTATTGGGCACTCATACTGTTGGTTATGAGGTTAGGCCTAAACAAGCATGATATTTTAAACATGTTTTGACATTTTTCGTTTCTTTTGACACGGCTCACATAACCTCATATATTTCAAGATTGATTCAATGGTCACGTTCTTGTACCTGCGGTTCGATTTCATAATCATACGAGTTCTTCCGCCATGGCCAATAGCAATGTATGTCTCATGTATCACGTTAAAAAGTTCACCAAAACAAATATAATACATAATTTTTTCTTCGTTTCCAGCATACACCGGTGCTATGAGTTTCTCTTCACCACCATTGTTGAGAATATCATACTATTTCAAACGTCTATAGTGAAAGGATTGCTTACAGCCCACTCTTTTTTGCATCTTTCACTTACCTCAACAAGGTATTATATTTTTAATTAGTCAAATACAAATTATTAACTTTTTTATTAGTCACATATATATGTTTAAGAGTTCATAAAATTGTTTACGCAAATCATTCATTTTTTATAGACTGAAACAGGACAAACAACTGCTCCAAAAATACTAAATACGAAACGTGAAAGGTGAGTGGCATTTATTCAACGGAAGCATGAGAAGCAATGATTCCCTAAAATTAAAAAGTGAATAAAGAAAATAAGAGGAAAATGAATTCAAAACAAATTATTATTATCATCATCATTTAATAATGTTTATTTGAGTTAGAACTACAATTATTATAATATATATATAATTTAATGATTGTAGTAATATTTCTAAGATCACTAATTATTTTGTTTAATTTCATAAATAGTTTGGGTCATCCCACTTCCTTTCTTCCTCAGAACACTTTTAGCTACACACAAAAAAAACAAGACCAGTGGGAGCTTCTAATTATACTAGGTTCCATCAGACTTACTTTATTGTAGCCTCATTGCTTCCCTTTGTACAGAATTGACCACACGCCACTGGTTTACGTACGGTAGTGTATAAACTGGCACGAGACCAGACTGAAATTGAGCCGCTGCACTACACGAACAAAGAGAGTGGATCATTTGGATGGTAGAAGAAAAGTCCTTAGAAAATGGTCAAGGGATGTCATAGAGGTGGCATTTCATAAAAAAATTAAAATAAGCTAAAACATATTTATAGTAGTTAAAAAGTAATAATGTAGAATAATAATAATAATAATAATAATAATAATTATTATTATTATTATTAGTTGACATCATTACTTTTTTAACTATTATTATTATTATTAGCTGACACTATTATCTTTTTAACTATTATTATTATTGTTATGGTTATAATCCTATTCAAATACTAATCATATTAATTATTATATTATGATTGTAAAGTATTCACTTTAAATCATTAAAATATAAGTAAGGACATGTTTGAAAGGCGTACCAGATTTATTCCCTCCAGTATCAGCTGACGGCAAATCAAGTTCTCTATAAAGAATATCATGAGTTTTTAGGAACTCACTGCTTTATATGCCTTGTAATAGGTTGAATTTACTGTGGCAAGAACTAATCCAACACAAAATGGATATCAAAACAACAAAAAGGTAATCTGTAAATTGATAGCTAAATAAAATACATTTAATTAGTTAAGTTAATATGTATGATTCACTTTTACAAATAAATGTTGGTAGATGTTAGGATTTACTGATGAAAGCCGGCAAAAGCTCAAAATTTCAATGTTGTTCTAGATATTTCGGACCTTTACCAACCGATCTTGGTAAATGTTAGGATATACCGGTTTAATTTACCGGTCATCGGACTTTGACAGTAACATGTATATTGCTATGTTTGTCCTTACACCATTTCATGACACCGTCCTGCTGCAAGTCCTTGGAAGGAACATAGATGAAACCCTTCCACTTGAAAGTTCGTGGGCATCACCTCCAAGATACGTTAGACCTCTTTGGGAAGCGGTAAGACATCATAAATCTTCCCGCTAAAGATTTTGCAGGATAGTGATGTAGGAATCTCCACCACCACAATCGGTCTCACATTCTTCTCCTTCTAGTTGAAGGACGTTATAGGGTTGGCCCTCCTCGAGTTTCGATAAACTCTTTAACAAGATCCCATTTTTCTTGCAAGACTCAGTCCGATGCTTCGTACAACGTAGTATTGTAGTATCGATGATGTTATTAAACAAACAACATTTTAAATCCTATGAACTCTTTTTTGTTTAAGATAAGACACTCAGTAAATTTCAGAAAAATATGTTTTTGTTAAGTAGTAATATTTGTTTTTGACATAATAAAAGTATTATAATAAATTTATTTACAATAGTAATAAAATTAGTCATGTAACACAGAAATAAATATTGTCCACATTGGAAAATATTTAACGTTTCTACTTTGCTGGGATTGGTTTATCTCACTGGAAATTAATTAATTGTATGAGAAATTAGTGTATACAACATAAAGCGAATTAGAATGGTTGTTTTCTCCACCACTCATCTCGATTACGAACGATTTTAGTTCAGTACTAAAATATTTTCTCAGTGTTTTTGGAGCGTTCGAGAAGGCTAGATTCGAGATCTCAGGAATAGGGAGCAGGTAATCCTTGGTGGTGTCCTCTCCTTGGGCGTTGGCTAAAAATGGTGGAATTAATGGAATGGCTATATTATTACCAAAAGCTTGGCTCAAGGGATATGCAAATAAATGTTAGAAAATAAGAAATAAATTTAATTCAGAAAAGGCCCCATAAGCCAAAATAGTATTGCTAAACCATTATAAAATACATAATTATAATATTTCCCTTAGATCAAACTACTCTAGCTAAACACTCTACTAGGGGTGATAGAAAGCGAGTAGGTGGGAAGGAGTGGAGGGGTGTCTGATGATTGTATTCTTCAAATACCCAGCAGTACCATTCTCCACCAAGATGTTGGATCCAGATGGTCTCACTGTGATTCATGTTGCCACCGATAGAAGATGGTCACTTACAGAGGCCCCAACTACACTGGATGTAGGGCTCATAGGCTCAGTACACAGAAGCTCTGTGCTCTGTGAACAATATAATTTTAAGATTGTATTCTAAAGTGCATCTACATCTAGAGCTTCATCACTTCAAAGGTGTGACCCATTTGACTCCCCATTGACCATGCAATTACAGGATCTTTCTAGCGAACAATGTTGTCAAACGACGCCCGGGTGATACACAATTAACTCAGGGTTGTTATGTTTAAAACGACGTGTTTAAAACATTTTCTAAACTAAAGACTCATTAAAAACATTTTTTTAATTAAATACCAATATGTTTATTTTTATTCAGTAACTTGGCCTAGTACTCAAAATTATGAGAAAAAAACTTTTCACAAACTAATGTATAATAATTGTTTTATCTAGTCTGCATGAGACTTGGTACACACGGGATGAAGTTACGTGGAATCGTTGCTACCTATGCAGGGCCACGCAAAATACCAAAGGTCCAATAGTTTGGTACACATGGAAGGAGTATTTTTGGCGCAGAAATCTTTCCTCAAGTCCTCCGCCGCTCTTCTTTGGAAAATGTTCCACAGGAATTCCGCTTGGGGGGACCCTCCAGCCTCCACCCCCAGTCTCATGTCAATTCGATGGGGCCGGTTCACACAGGCCAACATTTCGGCATTTACTTGTACATTTCATATTTTTATTTTTTGCACTGTAGCTTACATTGACATTTGCTTATTACATCTTTTGAAATAACAACAATTTTGAAAAAATTGATATGCAAGTTTTCCTGCTAGAAATCGAGAAGAGACCTGACCGCAGACAAGTACAACAATTGTTTGAAATGAAATTCTTAATTAACTAAACAATGTAAGTCATCTTCCCTCACGTCTTGGAAAATATTGTATAACGCACTCTTATTTAGTCGGCAACTAACATTTGGACGAGTCCTATATCTACAATATTTTTTATATTTTTTCTTTTATTTAAGATATTTAATTTATATAATCACTAAATACGAAAATACTGCACACTCCATGGGATCCATGGCGACTATGAAAGGAAAGTCCTCAGCTGGATTTCCACAAAGATTCCACTCAAACTTGCGAAGTATTTGCGGAGAACGCCCGTTTTCCGCTCCACAAAGTTTATGCTGAAATTCCTCAGGTGTGCATCGAGCCTGAATGTTTCTATAATAAGAATATGGTTTTGTCAGCACCGCGTCTTACTAACTATAGTATTAATTATGCTTGAGGTTTTAGTGTTTAGAAAGGTTATATTTATAGGAAGTGTTCCCACATTTGTGTGGAGGCAGAGTGGAAAACAACACTCAGTACACCCATGACATCTCCATCATCAGCAGTCGAGTCTACTGCGAGAGTAGCACATTAGACTGAGCGGCCACTGAAGCAGGTGAATGTTTTACTTGTAGTTTGGATAGTGCTGTGCAAAAAACAAAAATAGTATGGTGCGCCACAAAAATTTTCTTTTTTATCCTAAAATATAAAAATTTACCAAAAAAACTCATAAGGTTGGTGAAATTAAATAATATACGTTGTTGCAGAAACATTGAGTAAAATAATAACATTTCTCTCCACCAAAGAGCAGCAATCAATTTCAATGTTCAAAGACATCCATAATAAATGGTTTTGCTCATGACTCAGTAACTGTTAGTTTTAAAATTATATTCCAAATAAATGTAAAATACTACCCTTAGTAATTTTTATGGGAAAGTGAGCGTTACCATTTTGTTTGTAATATCAAAGGGTGCCTGGCTAAAATTGTTAGAGCAAATCTGAGATTATTTCCCCCTCCCCCCTTCCCCCTTTTGCCCTTCAGAAAACAACCTTTAGTTTTAAGGTTGTATATTTAATTTCGGAGAGCCTTATGAGAACCCTAGATACCAAGCTTTAATCTGATTAATAAAATGATTTCGGCTCTAGGCTCAAGGCATCACGAAAACCACTTTTTTGGTTTCAGTGAGTCATGAAACTTCAACACTTATCAAAATCTCGAGTTTAACTTTTTTGACTATTGTAATATATCTCCTAGAGAAAGTAAAATGAGCCAAATGACTTTTTGGTATTGTCCATTTCTATTCGCGAGAGCTAAATACTTTGTGAGTGACATTTTGACTGCTCTCCAATGTGATCTTTTGTTGGCAAACTTATAACTGATAGCAGTCTTAGGGACTTTGTCTGGATGACATTCCACGACTTTGACTACCTAATAATTTTATTAGTAATCAAGTAGGGAGTAAAAACTGTGAGGCTGGCTCCAGCTATGAGGTAAGGAAAACAGTGTAGCCAACTTGTTACGTAAACAGTCGTATAATGGTGCAACATGTTATAGAACAAAAGTTACATATTTTTTCTTTGATCTTTATTGACACTGGATGGTAAACTTAATTAGCTATAATAATAATAATAATATTTAGCACCGCATCTTACTACCTGTTCGGGTTATACGCTTTAAGTATTACTCTAATGGATTAGGAATTGGGAAGGTTGAATTAGAGGAAGTGAACCCGCATTTGCGTGGAGGAAGAGTGGAAAACTATTTAGGAAAAACCACCCTCAGTTCACCCAACCAAGATATGAACCTCAATCTCCCCGTCCCCAGCAGTCGAGATCAACACGACAAGCGTGTTAGCCAACTACGCCACCAAGGTCGGTTTAATTAGTTATAAAGCATAAAAACTGTTATAGAACATTTTTCATTTGATTTTCTACAAGTTGTAAATCATTGTTATACAAAAAATAGTAAAACAATTTACATAGTTTAGTGGCACCTTTACAGACTACACACTTATTTTCTCTAGGCTCTCAGGGTAAAAGAAGTATCACATGACAAGTGTTGACAAATGTTGATGTGTGTTGTGACATCACATGGTTGGAGGGGCTCATTTCCAGCAGCTAGTCCACTTTTCAGCTATTAAATCTAATTGATTATATTGATATACCAAATGTTGTGATATGCAGCTAACACTTTTGATGCATATAATAAATATATCACCAATGACTGCAACCATTTTTTATTATCTAAAGATTTATTCCTACTGAAATCTTTTTGTAAATTCAACAACTACTGCATGGGAGACTCACATTACAGCTTATTATAAATATTACTAGCTCTCACTGACTGGTCACGGCCATTTACTGGTAAACAACATTTACAGATTTTAAAAGAATAACAAAGAATTTTTTAATTAATATTAGACTTAACAAAATTCAGCCATCCAAATAATAAGTCTATAGCGACCACGCCTTGAACTTCTTGCTTTTTTCCATAGCAAACTCATATCTTGCAATTGGAATATTATTTGGGCCTATTTATTCCCCTTGCCCAACACAAATTGTGGATCTCAATGAAAATTATCTTTTATGTGTTTGTAATTAAAAAAAACTCAACCATGTCTACTCAAATCTAGTTAAAAAAGTTTGGATGAATTAATACATTAATTAAAGACTAGTTATTTCCATGCAAGGTGTCATGTGAGTGTTCTGTTATAGACAGTTTAATTAATTTATTATTTAATCAACGCTCAAAATGGCAGACTTTTTTTGTGTCTTATATAATTAATAACACAGCAAACATATTTTTTTAACGATTTTTTTAAAAAGAAACTGTAAGCATTCTATACCTTAATTTAGACTTGCCTTATTATTTAATTATTATAGGCTTTCAATATTATTTCTTCTGGGGATAGGACGAGCCAAGGGTAGGATTCTTTATTTTTCTTCTGTGTCAAATTATTAGAAATTTAATGTTTTATAGCACTTAAAACACATATTTTAAATTATAGCAAAACAAATTTTGTGAAAGAATTCTAAATTGTTAAAAAGTTATTAGAAACTCAACTTAATCACCCAATAACGTTCTGCATAGTGCGTAGCAATGTGGGGAAGGCCTCATTTTGATTTCCTGCTTAAATATCCATCAACATAAACTTGTTGATATGCAGGTGACGATACATATTAACCATTTTCAAGTAGGCCCTACTACAGATTTATTTTTAAAGTAACAAACATAATTCTTATAAATATATTGTTTCATCCTCTTGGTTATTAAAACTTTGAATGTCCCTTAAAAAAATTCATATGTGCATGAGCCACATATCTCAACCATGAAGGACATATTTTAACATGTGATAATACATTTTTTTGGTGCACAATATCTATAATGTGGTGGTATTACTTACTCGAGATTTTGATAAATGTCCAAGTTTCGTGTCCACCTGAAACCAAAAAAGTTATTGTCACCATTCCATCTGTCTGTATCTCTGCCTCAGAGGTGAAACCATTGAATAGATCACGCTATAATGTGTTGATAAGCTACTGTGTATAGAATATTTTAATTTGAAGGATGGGGACAGCCTAATAGATTAGGAATCTATAGGACCATGCTTCAAATAGAAAGCAGGTGAGTTTTTCAAGAACTCTTTTAACAAGCTCAAGTTTTTTCACAACATTTGTTTTGCTATATTTCTAACCAAGCGCTTAAATTTGTCCAGCACCCAACATTTTATTACAAGTGAAGTGGAAAGTCTTCTTGTCATTTGGGATGCCTCAGCTTGTTTAAAGTAGTGTATAGAACCAGCCTTTCTCCAGCAGAACTCATAGCAGAGGATGAGCGTGTAAGCATTTTTTCCTAATTCTCTTCCTCTCTTGTCTGCATAGAAGCACTAGTAGCAATAACTCCTCATAGCGTGAGACATTTGTATATAATACAAATAATAATAAAATTGATTGCATGCACCATTCCAGTCCAAGTTTGTCTTGATAGTGGGTTGACGCTCTTGACCATACTATCATATTAGTGTTGATACATATTATGGTCATGAGCACAATGCAAATTAATCCGCTTTAAGGGGCTGCTTCAAATTCAAGCTCTCCAAGCTTCGACTCTCAGAATGTACCAGTTCAAATCTGTGTTAACCACAATATACCTGATTTAAATATTTAAGATGGTGAATGGCATGTATTGTTCGCACAGGAGCTAGTCGATACATAGCTATGTGAGGGATTACACAACATTCTCACAGGAGCTAGTCGATACGTAGCTATGTGAGGGATTACACAACATTCTCACAGGAGCTAGTCGATACGTAGCTATGTGAGGGATTACACAACATTCTCACAGGAGCTAGTCGATACGTAGCTATGTGAGGGATTACACAACATTCTCACAGGAGATAGTTGATATGTAGCTATTTCAGGGATTACACAACACTCTCATAGAGCTAATCGATATGTAGCTATGTGAGGGATTACACAACATTCTCACAGGAGCTAGTTGATATGTAGCTATGTGAGGGATTACACAACATTCTCACAAGAGCTAGTCGATACATAGCTATGTGAGGGATTACACAACATTCTCACAGGAGCTAGTCGATACGTAACTATTTGAGGGATTACACAACATTCTCACAGGAGCTAGTCGATATGTAGCTATGTGAGGGATTACACAACATTCTCACAGGAGCTAGTCGATACGTAGCTATAGTGAGGGATTACACAACATTCTCACAGGAGCTAGTCGATATGTAGCTATGTGAGGAATTACTCAACATTCTCACAGGAGCTAGTCGATACGTAGCTATGTGAGGGATTACACAACATTCTCACAGGAGCTAGTCTATACGTAGCTATGTGAGGGATTACACAACATTCTCACAGGAGCTAGTCGATACGTAGCTACGTGAGGGATTACACAACACTCTCACAACAACACTCTCACAGGAGCTAGTCGATACGTAGCTACGTGAGGGATTACACAACATTCTCACAGGAGCTAGTCGATACGTAGCTATATGAGGGATTACACAACATTCTCACAAAAAGCATTAGTTTCCCCAAAACAAAGCAAAATCTTTTGGCCAATAGAGTTGAGAGATGTGGATGATATAATTATTACAAAATCTTTCTGATATATTTGTTGACATAGCAAACTTAGCTGACACTCAAATGACTGACATTGCTTGAAACGGTTGGGAGTAGTGATTTTTGATATTGGGGCTTCATTTTTGTAGTAATATATTCATTGGTCATGTATGTAACATAATAGGACTAGTATAATGGAGACAAACGTTGTTTACAATATTGTAAAGTAGCCTATTAGATTAAAATAGATTACAAATGAGTCCAAATTTGTCAGAATGTTTTATTCTAAAACTAAATTTCAACCAAAGTTTGAATTTTAGCGTTGAATTGATGTTATTCTTGTGGCACAAAATGTTGGATGTTAAGAAAAGGCAAACTGAATGAAAAATCAAATGCAATTAAAGAAAATATGACAATTCTTCTTTATAGTGTGTAAGATAGTCAATCTTAGTAATCATTATAAAAAATTAGAGGTAAGACGCTCAAATCCTTGGATCCTCAAATCCTTCAAATCCTCGGGTCCTCAAATCCCTCAAATCCTATGGTATTCGAGGATTTGAGAATCTGACAAAAAATATCTTCAATCCTAATATAAAGGTTGAACTCAAAATGAAATTTTTAAGGAATTACATAGATTCATCTAATTAAAAAATTTACAATTTAGCTTCATTTATGTAAAAAATAAAGGAACAAAATCACCAATTAAAAAAAAAGTTATTATTTTGCATATGTAAATGTGTTTGCGTTTTTAAAATATACCTCTCAATTTTTTGACAAACTAGAAATATACTTTTTAAGATAAGAACATTTTTGATTTGGATTTGAGAAATATAGGATTCACCCATCTCTATAAAGAATCAAAAAATAAATTTGGGCTCTCAGCTTCAGAATCCAAGAAACAAGTTTAGGGTCTCTTCACAATTATATAAATTAGCTAAACATATGAACTTATGTAACCTTTATAAAAAAAATTCAATTCTCGTTTGAGCAACATTATGTTCAAACACTTTTCTCGATTAAAAATTAAATACTATTTAGGTTTTCAAGTCGTGAAAAAAAAACATTAACTCATTCCAATCTTTTTTTTTTAAATAAGCAATAATATTTAAGGTTCGGCAGAAGGAAGCTCGGGTAATTTTACAGTTTTTATAGTGTTACATTTTTCTTTGGCCAAAATAAATCAAATATTTCTTAAGTAGCAACATAGAGTTTAGTTTTCTGCACATGCTAATTATAATTAATATCAACAGATCTTGAATATTTTTTGATATTAACATGTCTTGGTCCCGGCAAAGATTTATCTGATTACCAAACCCTTCCTTCACCTCTGACCAGACATCTTGTGAATGTGAGGAATGCCAGGCCTCCAACCGTGGTTCGGATTCCACGTTAAACTGTATGTCCTTCATTTCATCTCACAATCAACCTACCATTACACATTAGCGTAAGTGCGTATAACCCGAACGGGTAGTAAGACACGATGCTAATAGTAATAATAATATTAACATGTGCATAAAACAAAACTCTATGTTGCTACTGGAGAAATATTTGATTTATTTTTGCCAAAAAATTTCAATTCAATAAAAACTGCAAAAATACTTACGCTCCCTTCTGCCGAACCTTATCTAAGCAGACAGTAGTATAAATGCCTCTTTTGGATATTTTTGTTCATTTGACCCAACTAATCTTATCACTAATATTTGTATGGACTTTTTTATAAACAAATTTGATCTCATTATATTTATCTGTAGAACGGTTCTATTTAATCTTGATTAAAGATTAACATCTAACCAGGACCCTTATGTTTCTTTACATAACTTAATTTCATTGTTTCAAAGTGCATTTATACTGATAGGTTGTGACAAGATGCTGTAAACAATAGACATAAGGATGGGACCAGTTATGTGACCTCTTGCATTGAAATTGTCAACATAGACAAACTGGCTCAAGTAGGGGTTCAAAATATTTTCCCAAATCATTATTTGAAAAATAATCCAGATAAATAAAAAATAAATGTTTAGTCATCAATAAGGAAAAGTTACTAAGTGTCACATTTTAAGCACTAGCCATGAAAAGATGAAATCAACAACTAACCATTAATAATAGAAAACAAATAATGATATTTTTCAAAAATAGTAGCCAGCCCAATATAAATGTTAACATCCACAAAGAATGTTTAATAAGTATAGATTGCATTTTCAACACTAATAATTAAAATTTAGGGCTTTCTTACCACCATTAACACAGTAGAAGTCATTATTATATTAAAAAACTGGGTAGGTAAGTTTATATAAACGTGGCCACCTGAAGGGAAAAGTGTGTTAATTTGGTAGCACTAACATAGAAAAATCTGGGGGTATTGTGAAACAACAGACTGCCATACTATTTCTTAGACAGAAAATATATACAGGGTGTCTACCATTAGGGAAAATCAGGGAAAATGGGAATTAGCTGAGAATTTGAAGTGATCGGGAAAAAACTGGAATAAGTTGGGAATTGGGTAAATAACAACAAAAATCCAGAAAAATTTTGTTTTACTCAAAATATGAAATATAATAATCATTAAATAATAATTTTATTCAAACTGTAGTTGTTTTTGTTTGTTTGTAGCTGTGTAATATATTTTATAGTTCCTAGTAAACAATGTTAATACAAATTTCAAAATAATATTTATTAAATTTTAAAACTTATTATTAATAAAAAATATTAGTAGAACAATGAGGAGGGAGGGGGGGAAGTTAGAAGGATATNGTTAGAAGGATGTGACATACTTTTTAGTCGGGAATTTCAGGAAATGATCAGGGGAAATCAGGGAAAAAGTCGGGAATTCCATTGGTCAAGTTGAGTAGACACCATGAGAATAAGTGCCTTAAATGTACAGCACTAACAAAGAACATACAACACTAAAATTCATAAATCAGGTGTCTAAGTTGACAAACGTTATTCAGTCATCTTTTGGGCAGATTGATTGCTGGGAGGAAGATAAACATATGAAATGAACCTTCAGTGAATTAAATCAACTTCACTAATCTCTGACTTTCAACCTTCCTCATTTCTAACACACACATCTGCATAACCCCATTGGGTGGTGATATGCAATAATCAAAACAAAATTGAACAGTATTTTTCCTTTTGCTGAGTGAATTTACATTCCTTTCAAACTAACATATTTTCTTTCCTTTATTTCTGTTTTGTGAAAGTAATAATAAAGAATTATTTAAAGGAGGATGTTGTGTTTCCATTGTGTTTGAAGAAATCATTAATTAAATTATTCACATTTTTAATATACTATTTATAAGTTAAATAAGTGTATCTCTATAAGGTAAACCTCTTTTCACTTTATTGAGGTAATTGCATTATATTTAGAAGAAGGAACAGGAAAGGTAGAGAGAAACATATAAAAGGAACAAACAAAATATGGCTGTTACAATGAAAATAAGAACACAGTTCACACTTTACACTGCTGCCACTCGACAATGAGGTAATGGCTGCCTCTTGGAGAAAATAGATTGTTACCACCCAAACCCCTGATCTAGGTTTCATTCTATTGGAACTCATCCTTTGTTTGTCCTTTATGTTATTTCTCTTACATGTTCTTTTCTAAGTGTTCAATCATTCTTTACAGTGTTTCTTTTTCTCCCTTTTGTGTTCTTTGGTTTTCTCTTCTAGGAAGTTTCTTTGTGCATTTTACACTCCTACCTGATGAGCTCTGATAGAATGAAACCTAGGTTGGGGGATTTGGTGGTAATGATCAATTTTCATTAAGAGGCAGCCTTTTCCTCTGTCCAGTGGCAGTAGTGTAAAGTGTGAACTGTGTTTTTAGTTTAATTGTAACAGCCATATTGTGTTCTTTGCCTTTTATGTGTTTCTATACACCTTTCTCGTACCTTATCTTAAATATAAAATGATGTAAGTTAAATAAGTGGTATTAGAACTATTCTAATACTTTTTCTAATATTATTATCGCTAATTATGTTTTAACTATTTTTCACGTTTTGAGGTAAGCATATTTTTTAATTTTACAAACTAGTTTTGGGATAATAATAATTGGAGTAGGTTGTTGGCGGACCTGTTCTAGTGGGCTGGTAAAGACTTCATTCAATCTCCTCTTATCTAATATGCAGGATTGCAATCTTGACCATGTGTACTGAGAATATTTTTCTCAGATTGATTCTCACAGTCTTTCCGCTCAAATGCTGGCAGGCCTACGGTTCCTAGTAATGTATCTCCCTCTTCTTCTCTACAATACTCAACATAGTAGAGTTCCACAGCTTGCTGATATGAATGTCTGTGTGCAGCGAACCTGGCTCGGACGCTGGAGGAGCTGCAAGCCGGCATGTCGGTGCTGTCTGAGCTTGATGGCAACCCTCCCTTGTGGATCACACGGCGGCCCGGCCAGTATCGAGATGACATCTACGTCAACAACGCTCGTATAATTCAGGAACGCTCCAACTACCAGCAGAACAATTTGCATAGCAAGAAACAAGTGCTGCATGTTATCGATGAAGTGCTCGAGCCGGTTGCCTCCTTTACCAAGGACACTTTGCAAATCTACAATCCGGACGCTTATCAGTTCCTCAACCAGTCGGAGAACCTCAATCTTGAGTCTCACAGAGTCAGGTGAGACAAATAGAAAAGGTTGTTTAATAAAATAGACAAGTAACGTATAAAACCCTGCCTTGTGAATATGAATGCAGTAGCACACTCAACGGGCTACAAACGAGAATTCCCCCTGCTTTCCCACTCAGAGAATCCAAATATTTTACTAAAAGTTTAAATCAAAACAAGTAAAACTATACTACAAATCACTGAAGAAGTGTCAGGTACATAGGCTACATTTTAAGACCATGCTTATGACTTGATATATAAAAGGTTAATCGCTATGCACATTTAAAGTGACCCCACGTGACACTTGAAACTCACAAAAATAAAAGCTTTAATACATTTTAAACAAGGCCATAGTGAGATGAAATTTTAAATAATACATCTACTTCTTTATTTACTGTTTATCACTAGGAGGCCCAAGTTCATGCGCATAGGCTTACCTATAAAGCCCTAAAGCAGTCATACTGACCACTTCTCATAAACAATATGCACCAATTCTTTAAATATATAATATGTTGGTTGGTGATTTATTTCCATCAACATGAATGAATACAGGTTGTCCCAAAGTTACTGTGCAGTAATTACCACGTATATTGTTGCAGTTCTTTCTATAACACACGTTAGAAATGTCCCGCCAGGGCCTAAAGAGACATCCGAACACAGCTCTCATATCATATGAAGAGCCGTGTAAACACATGTTTTCAGGCCCTGGCGGGACATTTCCAACACCTGTTATAGGAAGAACTGCAACGAGATACGTGGTAATTACTGCACAGTAACTTTGGGACAGCCTGTATATGTTATACTGGAAACCATAAAAATATATATCTTGAAAAATAAACTATATTACTGTATCATAAAGGGACAAATAGAATTGGAAGACTTGGCATTTTAGGAGTCTGTAGTTGGAATACAATTTGTAAGAATAGAACAATTCAGCAACTAAGCTTGTACATAGTTTATTATGCTTGATTATGGTGATTATAATAATAATAATACATAATTTAAAATTGCCTGTTAACATCTATTTCACATAATATAGTTAACACTGCCTAAGCCTCCTTATGACAATAATAGGGGATACTGAACTATACAAAAAATTGTGCTAGAAATTTACAATATGAAGTTAGAATATGCATCATGTCTATATCAGGCACCTAAGCGCAACGCTTACAGAATACCTATAAGCTGATTATTGAGGTGTGGATATGAGCTTCAAAATAACGTTTTCTGGCAAGAACTTGTTTGCAGGATGAATCTTGTCTTTCCTGAGATAATAATAGATAATTCACTGATCACCATGCTTCTAAGAATTCTGTTGTTATTCCCATAATAAACATAGATTTGTGTCATGATTTTACATTCCAAATACTATTGCTATTCACTATAACACTATGCAGAATTTTTAAATTTCATCCTGCACTTACAGCCCCTGAACTTACAGCGGTCAAATTAACCACTCTCGGGTTTTCTAGGTATAATGTTTTGTAAAGCCAGTTCTATTTATTTATGAGAGAAGGGATTTATGGATAACCTATAAAACCTTATTTTGTGAAAAGTCACAAGGCACTAATATATTCCCTCAACAATTCCAAAAGGTATGAAACAATGAATTCTTAAAGCGATCATAATGACCGCTTCGAGCTTTCTAGTGTTAAACATTAACAAAAAAAAAGTTGTTTGAAAAGATCTAAGTGAATGTATTTATCTTGTCACTATTATGGTGTGCTGTTACAATATTGTTTTAAGGCTCTTAAAATAAGATAAGCAAGGATAATTACACTTTAAAACCCCTCTTTGGTCTAGTGGTTACAGTTCCTGGCTATAGAGCCAGGGGTCCTGGGTTCAATCCCCAGCATTCTCAAAATATATCTCTGAAGCAGTGGGTCTGAAACAGGACTAAAGCTACTTGAATAAATGACATGACATTCTCTATATGCCAATTATTGACACTATCATCACTAATGGCGGCGGCCACTCGGTCGGTATGGCTCACGCCATGGAGTTTTCTTACTACACTCTGGACTCCACTTCTAGAACCTTCCCGATCCCTCGCACCACACACAAATTTGTATAGAGCTAAGACTACTGAGAGTTACTTCCGCTTGAATGAGATTCGAACCAATCAGAGCTGTTTATTCTACACATTGTGGTTAATGCCTTAAAGAGCTCGACCACAGTATGGAGCCGACGATGGGGTAAAGTTTATTTCAGACGATAACTAATACCTTCTAATTATAAACAATTCCTACAAACTTTAATTTTTGTGAAATTTAGAAAATCTTACACACACATAAAATCCCTAACTAATATAAAAAGAAAATGTTTTCAAAACAGGAGTTTGAGATAAAACTTCATTTTTAAATATGCTAAACATTTTCTTTGCACTTTATTTATAAATTTTACATATTTGAAGGATTTTTATAATAACTACCTGTCATAAACTAAACTAAATTAGTTATTTTTAGAGTTGGCATAGCTAAATAGCTATTCCAAGTTACCATAAAAGAAGAATTCCACTTAGCTTCAAAAGGTATTTAATATTCATAAGCTACATTTTGTTAGGCTTTGATGGTTAGCAGGGACTGTCTCACATAAATCCCCCCACCCCTGATTTCATTTCTGGATGCTCCATTGTTTGAATGGGAAGAGAACCAATCACAAGATTGTTTTGGCTTTTATCAGTTTTGTTCAACTTAGAGTTTAAAATTGTTACAATTACTATAACATATATGAGGCACCAAGGGAGTAGAAAAGAAATCTCTCCAGGGGGGGACCTGAAAGTTAACCTGATAGTGTACATTATTTTGGATACTTTTTTTTAGTAACGCTTCTTACTACTCGTTTATGTTATACACTTATGTACTAGCTACACTAAGGTGTTGGGATGAGGAAGGTTGAGTTTATAGGAAGTGTACCCACATGTGCATGCAGGGAGATTCGAAAAGCATTTAGGAAATACCACCCTTAGAACAAATAACTGGTCAACATAAATTATTTTAAAACTCTTTTGAATTTTCTTAGATATTATAATGTTATCTAGAATATATAATTTAATTATTGATTAAATGTTATGGGTAATATATATATATATATATATATATGTATATATTCACTATGGTGAGGAAAACAACATTAAATGTTGAAGTGGAATTATGTGCATATAAATATTGATAGGATATATACTATATGTATGTGTGTGTGATTATATATTATGATTTAATGTATATTGTATTTGTACATAATATACATAATCACAAATGTATTATATAAACACATACATATACACACATATTCAATTCCACTATAAAATCGAATGTATTTTTTCCAGAGTATATTTGTAAAACTTAGAATGAAAGTATAACTGTGGTCTTAGTTTTAACACAAACAATAAACTGTTAAGCCTGGTTTTATTAAATACCAGCTAAATAACTCGTTCTTCACACAGGATTGTTTTTAATACGTTTCATCTTTCCAGCTCAAGTGGATTGGAATATACGGAAAAATAGCCCCCCTCCCCGCTTCACTCTGATAAGGGTTGAATTTTGAAAAATAAAAAATTAACTATCAAACTTTAATTAATGAAAATTAGGTTCTTGTGGATTTTGTTGGTGGTAAATGAAATACAGTAACCTTTAAATATGTGTGCGTTATACAGAAAGTGTTTGATAAAAATAATATTGAAGTGGTGGCAATGAGGTCAGGTGATGAGAAGAAAGATACTTTTATTATGAAAGAGACTGATATCTCTGTAGTTAAAAAGTGTGACATTATAGGTAAACTACCTTTGCCAAAAATTTTCCAGGCCGGAATGTTTTCCCTAAAAGTATGGACTTTTTGAAAAGTAGATATGGCCTAATTAAAGTAAATCTAAGGTGGAAATCGAAGATTTTTTTTATGGCCATAGTAAAAATGTCATAAGCAATTAATGTATTTGTTAAATATTTTTTAATATTATTTCAGTAGAATCTATTGCTCATAAACACATTTCTCAGGGACAGAAATATTATGTAGACATGGTTTTATTAAATGTTATAGGTTCATTAAAAGTTCATATAACTTGTATAATTTCCACCCTTGTGCTGGCCTCAATTATGACACCTTTTGATTAAACTTTTTCATCTGTCCCATTTTTACCCGGCCAGTCATATAGCATGGTAAACAACAGAGATGTATTGGTGTTTCGTTATCACTACTCTTGCTTCACCGAAAGCAGGCCCTGATTGTCTGGCTCCTATTCGGTCATTGATTACTCATGTTGACAATAGCTAGGTAGGGGGATTATGATTGAGTCATTAATGCATCAACAATTTTTCCATGACTAATCAATTCAGCCCCTAAGTGCAATTCCTTTTATTCCCCTGTAAATAATCTAATCAAAATAATAAATTTAAGAAATTACAATTTTATTTTACAAAAACATTAGTTTTTCCAGTGAATTGATTACAATCAGTCAATATATATTTTGGGCCTTGTAAAGTCATATACATAATAATAACAATAATAACGTATATATGACATATTATATAAACAACATAGCCAACATCAATATTGGCAATATATTGATAACTTTTAAAAATGACAGCTGGACTTGGAAATTGAACCTGGGACTCCTGTTTAGATACTCCAATGCTCTAAACACTGAGCTATCTAGGGCTCATCTCCTACCCAGGTTCATTATTCACTCATAATTTAAGGCAGAGTCTGTGATGGATGTGAGGAAATTGTATACTAACAATTAGCTATCGCTGATACCACAGCGACCTGCGACTTGTGTACAACTTACATGTACATTAAAGTGAATGGCATGGATTACAAAATAATCCAGGAAAAATTCTGGATAACTCAGGGGTATATCATTGGCACACTAAGCAAAGGCTATGTGTTCGATTCCCAGCTCTAGGTGTTCAAGTTTACGAATATAATACTGTAACGTGGGGTGCACGTGACCTGGGAGGGTCACAGGCCGTTCACACGTGAACGTGTGAACCACGAGTTCTTTTTAGAGATAATGGGGTATGCTACCGACCCAACACGAATGAAAATGCCCACGGAATATTCAAGGTTTTGATTATTAAAATTACCACTTACATACACACACTGATTAACTGTGTAGCATTTATTCTCCAAGTAAACAAAATGGGCTAGTCAATCATAATATTATTACCCAATCTCACCGACCAGGCCACCTCGACTTCATAACACGTCTTGTAACACCAACAACCCGCGAACAACTATCAACGCCGAGCCTAGTGCCGCATCTCGCCGCTAGAGACCACCACCCTGCTCAAATCCACCCAACATCAACAAGAACATGCTAGAAAGGGGTGGTAACTGCCACTCCTTGCCAGAAGAAAATCGACGTTTTTAGTGCCACGCGCATTCCCCCTTCCTGTGTGTTTATTTCAGTGATCCTCACCTTAATTCCTTCTCGATTGTTCGACGGGTGTGCACCATATAAGGAACCGTCTGTCAAGTGAGAGACTACTCTTGGATCAGGCTTGGACATTGTAGGACCAAGCAGGAGGCTTCCAGGACATATTAATTTAATGTAAGATGAAATTCTCTTTCGGCGTAAACTCAAACTATTATAAACTATTCAAAATTCCATTTTCGTCATTCCTTTTTTTAAAATGTAATTATTTAGATCTGGTATAAATCTTTGTTCTTTTGCAGAACAGTCAATTTAACTTTATTTACTTTGCTTGCGAGTTTTGTTACTATATGAGTTTAGTAAATATTAATGTGGGAATGTTGTTTATAACGTTAGGTCAGCACTTTTCAAATGTGATTAAAGTTTGACAGTTATACTTATCAATTTAACTTTATTTATTTATCTTGTGAGTTGTGTTGCAATACGAGATTAGTGTATATTAATGTGGGAAAGTTGTTTATAACATTAGGTCAGAACTTTTCAAATGTTATTAAAGTTTGACATTTATACAGATCAATTTAACTCTATTTATGTCGCTTGAGAATGGTGTTGCAATATGAATTTAGTAAATATTTATGTGGGAAAGTTCTTTAAGAACATGATGTCAAATTTCAAATGTTAGGAAAGCTATGCGTTACGCTTGTCAGGGATAAATATACTATTAATTTTATTTATCGTACTTGTAAGTGTGTTTCAGGATTGGCTAAGTAAGGATTTACTTAGGAAGGTTAGATAACTAGAGTATTCCTGTACATTTTCAATTTGGTGACTTTTGCGTATTATTGTTACTTAGGTATAAACAAGGACTTTAAAACATTTAACGAGGATGTTGTATTTTCACAACGAGTACTGAAATGTGTTATATTGCAGAAATCTTCTATAATATTAGAGATTGTCTTACTCAAAGTTAATAGTGCCATACGTTGATAGTAAGTTCACATAATTATTCCATGGTATATAATAAAATATTAGAAAAAGGAAAAAGAGTAAATGTTTATTAAATATTTTTTTCTTTTGAATGATATTGATTGTTATTGTTGAGCTAAGTCAAGGTCATTTTACTACTATTGTATCTATGAGGAACTTTAAGATTCTTTCGAAATATATGCATTGTTCTATAATAAAATTTGGCAGAAATTAAACCTAAATGCTCTTAAGACTTGAAATCTTTTACTACTGTAGTTACGTCATATTATCCCTAGGTTTAGTAATGTTAATATCCAAACTCCTTTTTAAAAAGTCTTCGTCCTCTTCGTGTAATATTAGGTATTCAGTGAAGGTGGACCGTAGTTTTCCCGCTTCTAGGAGTGAGTTGTGTGAGCTGGGGACGTGTTGTGTTACAACTGTATCTAAATTAATTATAACTAAACAAGTAATTAAGTAAAATAAAAAGAGCCTTAATCAAGTCTGTAACTTAATAAACTAATAGAGCACACAGAGATGTAAGTAAATGAGATAGACAAATTAACAACTATAAACACCTAATAACTATTCAAATATTTAAAAACCGTCACAAAAATGTTCATTAACACAGTGTCCACAGTAACAACAATAGTCACTTGTCTCACACACGATACACGGCAGTGACCCTCTATACACAAACGCCGGACTCACTGACCCACCTGCAGACGCTCCGATCTGCTCGCTGGTCACTCTGGCTCACACACTTGACACGCCGGTCCACACACTCGCACTGGGGACTCCCGGACACTAATCTTGTTACAATACTTAGCTAAAGACAGTTTACATCTTCTAAACATTGCTAATCATGAATAATTGTCTGAGCGTTTACCTACCTCCAACATTGTCAATGCTTCGTAGTATCTGTCCAGTGTTTACTACCTATTGGATTCAGGTACCACACTCACAAGGTGATCACAGTTCATTATAAATATTAATGGAAAAAATATATCTATGTAATTGATCAATTAATACCATTCTTCCAAATGCTGAACCTATGCAGCAAAACATTGAATTTCAAAATATGTATAGGATTTCTTTTACACTATCATTTTTGAGTCACTTTTTTATCAATAAATATAAAATAAAATATTTTAGATTTTTAGTTACCTATTGTTTGGTTTTTACTATAGATAAATAACATACTTCTTTTAACTTTGAAATGACACAGCAATTTAGAAGAAATTAGCTAAACTATTTGAGTGTCTTAATGTATAATTCATGTGCACAGTATTAAAGTTACATTGAGATTTTTTTTTAAATATACATTTTAAAAATTGACGAGAGATACACTGAGGGTTTTTTACATTATGTGTTATTCACTAATGTGTGGAAAATCAACTGAGTGAATCTGGTCAAAGTTTTTAGAATGTTTCTTAACTTGTTTATATGTCGGCAATAAAACGGAAAATAGATTTTCTAGAAACACCTTATTATTCTGAACTGTAAGCCTACATTACGTTTCATATATAGAAGGACCTCTCTTTACTGTCCTATATAGTTATCTCTGTTTACTGTCCTATCTGGCTACCTCTGTTTACTGTCCTATCTGGTTACCTTTGTTTATTGTCCTGTTAGCCTTGAAATCAAATTTATACTTTTATTAATAAAGTATTTTATTTAACCACACAATCTAAACAAAAACATTTTTAAGTGTGTATCTGAGTAATAGCACTATCTGAATGTACTAATTTCATCATGTGTAATACTATTTGTTTGTTGCAGATCATTCCGTCAGCGTGTGTATCAGAACAATAAGGCCGATGTGTTCAAGAAAGCGGGCAAGTTTACTTTCTTCATCCCAGTTGATGAAGGCTTCAAGGTAGTTCTCTATATAAATTACTATTACACATTTAACACAAGGGAAGGGACCTTGAGAATACTCGATATTTATAAAAACAACCAAATCTTGAATTTGATTTGGGTTTAGAACTCTTTAACTACTTGGTAGTTTTGTTAACTATACTTAACTGAATGTATAAATGTTATAATGACAACATTTTAACAAAAAATATTAACACTTATTTACTATTTCTATTTGCTATAGCAACTAAATAATTAATGTTGTAAAGTAAAACCCTGTGTGTTTGAATTAGATTCTAATTCATATTCAAGATTTAGGATTTGTATATAAAATTAAGATTTAGGTTCATAATATAGTTTATTCAAACCATCTTTACATAACAAAGTGTAATACTAATGGCTGAAATTAGAATTATTGAAAACTTTCTAAACAATAAATGGTTGACAATTGTTTTAAATTTAATTAATAGAATTCAATATGAAAATTATTGTTAGATTTGAATATAAAGTCCAAAAAACAAATTTTTATGTGAATTTGCAAACTTGAATATAGTGAGTATATATAAATTAATTAACAATTAGAATGAATTAATAACTTACAAATTACATATAAGTTATAAGATATCAGAAAATTATTAAAATGACAGATTAAAAATGTGAGTCGAGGTCACATACATGACTAACAAATAAAATACGAAAAAACACAAACATTTTGAAATATTTTATTATATTTAATTATATTTTATTTTAAATTGTTTGTGTTTTTTCGTGAGTATTTTATTTGTTAGTCATGTATGTGACCTTGACTCACATTTTTAATGTATCATTTTAAAAATTTTCTGATATCTTATAACTTATATGTAATTTGTAAATTATTAATTCATTCTAATGGTTAATTAATCTATATATACTCACAATATTCAAATTTGCAAATTCACATAAAAATTTGTTTTTTGGACTTTATATTCAAATCTACCAATAATTTTCATTTTGGATTTTATTAATTAAATTAATATTGCTTCCTTACTACAATTTCATCATGTTTTTCAAAAGTTGTCTTAAACACAATGTCTTAACTTTCTGACAACCAAATAAGTCCTTTCTTATCTTCAAGATCAAAATGTTGATCTCCATATTTTTATAACCCAATTTACATGTCCTTTACTAAATAATAAATATTTTAATATGAAGTTTATTACAGTATATCCTTAAGTTATATAACTCTAGTAATATTATTTTTGAAGACCATAGCATAAAAGTAGAAAAAGATAAAGGAGGTTTTGAGAAGGTGTTAGGGAAAGAAAGATGGGTAGAAATAAGCGAGGGGGATAGAAGGCTGTTGGATTTATGTGCAAGAAATAAAATGAAAGTGGTAAACAGCTGGTACAAGAAGGAAAAAGAAAGTCAAGAATCACTAGATACAATTGGGATGTGGAGCAAGAGTCGGTGATACCGAGTGTGTCCTTAGATAGTGACTACAGGTTTTTGGTGGCAGACAAAGGGATGAGAATGTAGGAGTAGGCAATAAGACAAAAAAGAATAAGGGTAGGGAGGCTAAAAAATGAAGAGGAAAGAGAGCTGTTCCTAAGAAAGAGAAGAAGCTTAATATTCAAGAATGAGATGCAAAGTGTAGAGGTTGAATGAGAAAGGTTTAAGAACAGTCTGGTGGGAGCTGCAGAGAAGGTATGTGGGAGGACAAGTAATTAGAGGAAATGGAAGGAGACACCCTAGGGGAACAAAAGGGTGAAGGAAGCAGCAGAAGAGAAGAATAAAGCCTTTAGAAGAGCTTTAAGAATAGGAATGAGGAAACATAGGAAGCAGTAGAAGAGAAGAATAAAGCAATCATAAGAAGTTTTAAGAATAGGAATGAGGAAACCGGAGGAAGAATAAAAGACCGAAGTGAGGGATTTTCTAACTAATTTAGTATAGGTACTAGTACTATTATACTATATTTTATATGTTTTAAGGGATTCACTTAAAAACAAGTTGGGCCAACATAATCAAGGATTATTTATTATAAGTTTTACATTCTATATATTCACCATCCATTAATTCATTTTGGCATAATTAATGTATTCAAAATTCACTAAAATTCCAAACATCAATTTACAAAACACAACCGGCCTTTAGCAAAAGTAGTGATAAAACTGGCGTGTTTTTAAAATATGTTTTCCATTTCGACTTAAACAACTAGTACCAAAATGTAATTTTGAATTGATCAATTTGTACAGTAGGTTCCATTCAATTATATATAGAAAAAAGTATTACAACTATGCACCTAACCCATCTCATAATAATGTAATGTGTTTAATCTAAATTCCTTTTCAAGCATGAACACAAAAGACAAGATAAGATTTGAAAAACTAGAAATTTATGATATATTGGTTTATAAAATATGAGAACAACTAAATCATATAGATGAATTTGGTAGGTTGAACAGTATTTATATTTTATAAATTGAAAAAAATCATAAATTTATAATCTTTCAAATCTCCTTTCAATGCTCCTTTCTACAAATATTTTAGAATGTTTTACAAAATGTTATGAACACGCAAGTTTGAAGATTTATTAAAAATTTAATTTCAACAGCACTATCAAACATTAGGGATATCCAAAAAACTTGTCAAGCTTATCGAGGTGTGTTTGACTGATACGGGTTGGATGCCACTTATCTGATACTTTCAAAATACATAATGGATTGAAGCATGGAGATGCAGTGTCCCCACTACTTTTTAATCTAGCCTTAGAGTATTCTATTTGGTTAACACAAGAGGGTAGGGAAGGGTTGCCATTTTATTATGAGTTAGTAAATAAATATGTTTAGAAGTGAATGCTGAAAAGAATAAATATAGTATCACACAAAGAACACAGATTGAGGACGATAATTTAGAGATTATTGTAATGAGTTTAAATATTTAGGAATATTTTAAATTAGAATTAACGATATTATATTGGAAATTAGGAAAGTAATACATTCGGGAAATGCATGATATTACTTAGTCGGTAAGTTGTTGTCATCCCGCCTGCTGTCCAGTAATGTAAAACTTGGAATATACGAAGCTATCATTTTATTGGTTGCTCTCTATGAGTGAGAAATGGGGTCTCTTACCTTAAAGGATGAACAAAAAATTAGGGTGTTCGAAAACAAGGGTCTTTGGATGATATTTGATGCAACAAGGGATGAGGCTACTCGGGAGTAGAGGAGGTTACATAGTAATTACTTACATAACCTGTACTCATCATAAGACATTGTTATGATAATCAAGTCTCACAGATTACAATGGGCTGGACATGCAGTAAGAATGGGAGAATCTAGACTGTGATCAAGGTACCGACTGGTAAACCCAATGGCAAAAGATCATTGGGAAGACCTAGACGCAAATGGGAGGAAAACATTAGAATGAACCCGAAACAGATAGTGTGTAATGAGGTGGACTGGATAGAAATACCTCAAGATAGAGATATGGTGTAATGAGGGGGGATTGTATAGAAATACCTCAAGATAGGGATATGGTGTAATGAGGGGGGACTGGATAGAAATACCTCAAGATAGGGATATGGTGTAATGAGGT
>CABEEJ010008242.1:0-25182 GCA_901482245.1 Timema douglasi
TTATCTACAAGGTATTACCCCCCACCACCAGCCAGCACCGATTACCCCTTTGCGCCCTGAAACTCCTGCTTCTTCTCTACTAACATTCACAATTAAAAAAATAGTTTTTGCGTGACTGTGAAATAACTTTGGATTAATGATTGTTTAATTCTCCACCATGAGCGCTAATGTCAAGGTTCTTACATAGTTCGTATATTCATTGTTTTAATGTGAGTCCCTTATACATAAGGCTTCTACGTAGGCAAGAGAGCATTTATCTTCGGGTTTTTAGGCTCTTCCCTTTGCTTCAATTTCTTCTTTATGTTCCTCTCTTCCTTTCTAGAGTAGGTCATTATGGCTTCTTCACAGAAGAAAAACAACAGCGTTACATAAGATCCGCTGAAATGGTAACAAAGTATCTAATGTTCTGTTTCGATCCTATCAAAACCTGACTTTATTTGTTAGAGGATGTTGCTAACATTTTACTTTAATCTACGAAGTGCGGATTTTCACGTTAAGCATCGTTAAGAATAAGGTATATTTAACCTTTTAATTTATTAGAAAAATTAACTGTTTAGGAAGATGTCTTTACCTTTTACCTACAGTTTGATGTGAATAATATTTCTAAATATCAAACCATTTGTTAAATAAAATGGTACATGTAAACTTCAGAAACGCCTTAACACTCTTTTATGAGACCCGCTTTGGAGCCCATTTAACGGGCGATCAATAGGGAGCGAATTCTAAGGCACCAAAAATGAATAGAATAGACAGACAAATAGGAATTCAAAATATGGGATCTAGGCACCATAATTGGCATTTAAGGCAAAAAAAATGCATACAATATATAATGTAAAATTGATTTTACTACCTACAACTGTATTTATTACCTACAGCCAATTCACATTAATCTGGGTTTTTTTAACACCACGTCTCACTGAAGTGGGTCACATACTGTTAATCCCTAAATAATTTTCTAGATTTCCGTTAGTAAAATGGGTTGTATTTTCAAATAGAAAGTTTTTTATGATTTGAAAAACTGATTTCTGCTTAACACGATTTCAAGGAACAAAATTTCAAATCTGCCCTTTCCAAATAAGTTGAAATTTTCTCCTGTGATAGCATGCCATTTCCTACCAAGATGTCTGCCACTGCTCCCATTGTCCTCCCAAGATGTCTGCCACTGTTCCCATTGTCCTCCCAAGATGTCTGCCACTGCTCCCATTGTCCTTCCAAGATGTCTGACACTGTTCCCATTGTCCTCCCAAGATGTCTGCCACTGCTCCCATTGTCCTTCCAAGATGTCTGCCACTGCTCCCATTCTCCTCTCAAGATGTCTGCCACTGTTCCCATTGTCCTCCCAAGATATCTGCCACTGCTCCAATTATCCCCCACTCAATTTACGCTCATTGGAAGCTATTCAACAAGTGTCTATTTTCAAACCTACTCCAAACAAGTATGTCACAACTCAAAACTTTTAAGAAACTGGACTCTCTCTTTCAGCAGACAATTCATACTTTATGAAAAAGAGCGAAGCCAAAGCCAAAATAGGCACGTCAAGGCACTTATTCATAAAATAGACAAAAACCAACAGAATATGCAATTATAGGCACTATAAAATTAACATAATGCATTCGTAATAAAATGAAATGCACATATATATATATATATATCAACTGCCTATGTTCTGCGCTCAAGTAAAAGAACAGGCAAATAGGCAAAATCCTGTCCCTACGGATCAACAAGGGTGTTAGTTAGATACAGATGATTAGAGAGGGGTGTTAGAGACCATATTAATAAAGAGTGGTATTATATACAAGATTAACAGGGATAACAGATACAAGACAACGCTCAAGTCAGAAAATATATTAATGTGTGGTTTTCTTCTTTTGACAACAGAAACTTTGAGATCGGTTTAATAGATTATAACTGTTACAAATAGTGATTTTTAAATTGTATCATATTTTTAAAAACCATGTCAAAACGGTTTCGCTGGTCTCAGTCTCACTGTTTTCTAAAGAAGACGTATAAAACCACACTACAATGTGACGTCTGGTTCGATCTGTATTACCTGCCTAAGTTAGGTGTTTTATGGGAGTGAGATTGAGCCACTAAAAAATGTGTTTTATAAGAAACCAATTACTAATGCTAGGCCTTCTCGCGGCAAACACCTAAACCGGGCTCAATTTTATGTTCACTTGTTTGCTAATGCCAATATATTTTTCCTCCAGCAAAAACACAAATGGAGAGATTTTATCAACCAGCAATTGACGTTTTCCCCGCTAGCTCGTTGTTTGTTTTCAAACACCAACAGATTGCATCATCTTCTGACCATTGTTTCAAAGTCTACTCAACACCCCCGAGATAACATCACCCGATAGTCAACCCGTCCCGACGAACACGTTGAGAGACCTCGCCAATCAATTAAATCAACCATTTTGTGACGCCTTAAAAGCCCCTCCGACCCAACATTTTGTGATAGGACCGTTGTAACCGACAGTAGTGCCCGACTTGCTAATAGTTACCAATAATTAGGGAGGGTGCACACAATGTCACGTCTGTGATCAGAATAGTTTCTTGCTTGGAGATAAGTATTGAGATGTCAACGTAAAGAGATTCTGTCAAAACTCTAGAAGGGACACATACTCACATATGATCGTGTGTGCTTAGTGTTATGTTTACAGAATCTTCGACTTTCCTGAAAACCCTTATATAAACTTTTGGGTGTATATTTTTTGAGTAAATCTTGAATAAATATACCGTATCTACAGTAGGAAAGGTGGTGACAGCTATGAAGAGTTAACATGTATTCATTCGCCAAGCCATATGCTCTTCCAGACCCCTTGTTGAGTTGTTGTTACTTTTGGTTGTCAAAACTTTCACAACAAACAATTTGTTTTTAATATGAATTTCTTTTAACCGTTTTTACATTATTGAAACACGAACCTATGAAAATAACCGTTAGTATGTTTCTTTTTGTGGAAGTGACCTCTGTAGTTCACTTTACGAACGAGAGCTTCTAAAATGTTGCGCTATCTTCATAAATTGAGATGGCCGACCAGCCAAAACAAAGGAGGTTTATGATGTCATACAAGTCTTGTTCGATGGTGTTCATGCACTATTTATAAAATAAAAACTCTTTTTTTTTAAACTAATAGCTCTTTATCTCAGTTAGAGAAAAAAATATTGTTTTTTTTTTTGCGTGGACGGTTATAACAAGATACATGTGTGAATAAAATAATTTTTAATTTATTATTTCATGTACTCTAATATCTGTTGTTGCCATATAACCTCAAAACAAAAGGCATTATAATATTATTGATAAATGTTGTTCTTTCTATAAGGTAAGAAAACGCCAATTATACAGTATTCTTTATTGAAGTATGATTAGAATCGTTTATTAATATTTTCTATTGAGAATAATATAGTATTGATAAGCAAATAATAATTATTTCCGAATGGGTTGACGTTAGTTACTTTCATCCACTGTTTGCGGTAAAGAACTTTCTTCTAGCTGTCACTTACCTACACTCCAAACGTGATTTTATATATATACCTTATTATATATAAATATATTATATCTCTCTTAGATGAATAATGAATGACTTGGCTATAATATATCCCAAAGCCCTACATCTATAAACAAGTTATCATGAATCAAATAATCTACAATATATCGAGTACTAACTAACACGTGAATTCTCAATTTAGACACATTTATGTATTTTAAATAACCAAACAGTACTTTGTTTTGAGTTACCACATTATTAAATATAGAAGTATGCATTTAAATCTACAAGAACATTAAATATAGGGGTTTTGTTTTCAAGATTGTATCTGTCCAAACTTGTCGTTTGTTCTTGTGGTAAAGCTCACAATATTGATATATGAGAGAGTATAAATTAGTGATATTGTCTGTATTATAAAATCACTGGATATGGTGATCTGTAACTATCGTGCAACGTTCTAAATGACGTAATCAGACGCACCAGAATCATCTCCTATGTACGACAAGAAGAAGCCGAAACAGAGAAGATCTCATTTGGGCACTATCGTAAGTATCAGTGACGCACCCTAGGTGGAGGGAGGGGGTAGTACAAATGGAGCACTTGTACCCTTCCCCCTAATACTCTAAGACCACAAATTATTTCTTCATTTGAAGCAGAAACTAATTTATAAATTCCTAAAGATTTGTCGAACGAATGGACTACATCCTAATATCAAGCATATGACTCGTAGCTACACAGCTCCCCACATAATTGGCCCCTTGGCGTAGTGGTCAGTGCACTTGGCTACGAATTAAGGGTCCCCGGGTTTGATTATTGACTGATACCATGGTTATTTTTCCAGAAATGGGAACTACCCCAACCGTCTCCAGGATTTGGTTAGTTTGGTTAGTTAGGCTTGAGTTAGGTTTAAGTGTTTCTACTGGTTACTCACCCTCATACTCACTATCGCCCTTATATTCACTATCACCATCCCCTCATCTCATCGGGACATGGAAAGAGTCTCCACGGAAAGGATGTACGTTTAGTGCATTTGGGCGTCTCCTGGGCAACGGTACGTTAGTACTGGCTAGTCTTTACACAAACTGGGCAACAAATTCCACTTATAATAATAATAATAATAATAATTATTATTATTATTATTATTATTATTATAAACAAAACTCTAAATAGTTTCTATAGGTATTGAAACATCCATAAAATGTATTGGTCTGCAATGGTAAGGGTACTGTATCCTATAACCCCTCCCCCTTCCCCCGGTAATTAGTGAAGTATTTGGGAGTCACCACCCTGATATAACATTCACTGAAATAAAAAAACTTTTAAATGTAAATTGATTTTGGCCATTTATCAACAAGTTATTTTTTGAGGTGTAGGCTACTGAAAGCTCGTTAACTTTTGTTTGATTAGTTTCAAGATTGCACTGTTAATTGTAAACTTAGAACTTAACCTGCTTCTCAGTTAGTTTTACACACTCGACACAAACATTATAAGTTGTAATGCCAGAGTTACAAGATGCTGACACTGATAGTACGATAGCCTATTCCTCCCCCCTGCACCTCAAACTATATGTAATCCTGTATTTAAGGTGGTATATAATGGTATTCTCCCCCTTAAATAGTCCCTGTTAGCTTTGTTTCTCTCGTTGAAGTGGTTCTTTGTCCTGAGTTACAGATTATAGTGAAGCCTGCCCAGGCGGCAGCGTATGAAACCGTGGCTTGGCCCAAGGAGAAGTCGAGCCCTCCGATGGGCACCATGACCAGCCCCTGGCACCTGTTGCAGGCCGTTAAGTCCCTGCGGACCACTGGGAACACCCTAGAGACAACCGGTGGCACCATCACAGATGAAGAGGAGAAGAAGGTGAGTCCAACCTGTACGCAAATATGTAGCTGCACTTATGATCTGTCAAGACACACATTTGCAGCTGTACTTATGATCGGTCAAGACACACATTTGCAGCTGTACTTGTGATCAGTCAAAACACCTATAGGCAATTGTACCTGTGATCATTCAAGACACACATATTCAGCTCAGCTGTACCTGTGATCGGTCAAGACACACATATTCAGCTGTACCTGTGATCAGTCAAAACACCCATAGGCAATTGTACCTGTGATCATTCAAGACACACATATTCAGCTCAGCTGTACCTGTGATCGGTCAAAACACCCATAGGCAATTGTACCTGTGATCAATCAAGACACACGTATGCAGCTGTATTTGTATTATGTCAAGACACAAATAAGCATCTTTACTTTTGATTGGTCAACACACAAATATTTATCTAAATTTGTGATCGTGAATATTTATTTACATTCAAGCTATTTATATATATTGGTGTGTGTGTCTCTGATCTTAAGGTAAAGGATGTTTCTATTTGAAGGTGAAATTAGGCCTACCTCTTCCACTGTTCTGTTTGCTTGATAACTGACCTACTTTTGCGTCGTGTGCTGTAACAGCAACAACATATTATGTAAACAATGTTTACTAGGAAATACGAACGGAACCCCTCAAATTAATCACATAGAGTCCTGAGCTATATACTTGTATAATTACCCCCAAAGAGAGGGAACGCTTGTGAATTAGCATCAAAGATGGCAGTTGGGAACTACCATTAATAATAATTGAATAAGATGTGAAACAAAATCAATCATTGGTTCCATGTGATTACATGAGGTTTTAAATAGATATTTTTATTTAGCTTAAAATAAACTAAAAATGTTTCATAAACAAGCTTGAAACTTTCAATAATATTATGGTTTGAATAAGTTAAATATGTGTATCTCTTTTTTATTATTTTGATTTTTTTTAAGATGTACTGTACTTTAAATAGGTTTGCAATATTGTCTGATATTTAGAGATTTGTATGCAGAAATATTGTCTTTGGCAGTAACCAACCATATCAATTATTGGGTCTCTCACAGTGAGAGCTCATGCTATTTGGCCAGGAATTTTATTTTTAGCACTGCGTCTTATATCAGTTCGGGTTATAAGCATATGTATTCATAACGCTCATGGTTTTAGGGATTAGTAAGGTGATATTTAGAGGAAGTGTATCCGCATTTGAGTGGAGAAAGATTAAAAAACCGTTTTGTAAAAAAAAAGCTCATTACACCTGACCGAGATTCGAACCTCAATCTCCCAGTCAATCGGAAGTCTAGTCCACTTCGAGAGTAGCGCATTAGACCATGCAGCCACTGAAGTGAGTCGAGGAGAATTTAAACGGTCTGTTATTTAAAATAATCCGTCATTGAAAAGTATCCGTTAAGTAATGTCTAAATGTAAAAAAAAAATCTTCTCATCGGGTCGGTGTTTTAGTGTGATCAAACCAGACTTTATCATTACTGTTTTTTCTTTCTCATATAAAGAGACAGTAATTTAATCATGTAATTAATCAATCTCAAGATTATGATGAATATTTACTTTTTATGTGAACCTAAACCCATAAAAGTGAATTTTATAATTCTGTCCGTCCCCATGTCTGTCTGTCTGTCTGTCTGTCTGTCTGTCTGTCCGTGGCCAGGAATTCTAAGTGGTTGGATGGATTTTGTTGAAACTTGATATTTAGATTTCATATGAATATGCCTTTTTTTTTTGTCTTCATTAACATAAAAAAAAGGCTTATGACAAAGCACTAAGAGAAAGTTTATGGTTGGGTTTAAGAAAAAGGAGAGTTGGTGAAGAGACGTGTCCGACTGATCCGACGGTCAAGACATTCCAAAAGGAATTTTCGAGCCCATACCGAAGGGTCTTGTCGAACTGGTCCGATGGTTGAAGGACCACCCAAATTAGTAAGGTCGAACTGGCCAGTTCGACCGTACCCCGGCTGATATGTCACACCAAATTTGTAATATTCTTATTTTTAAATTTTATCATACAGCACTCCCTCCCCTCCAGACCCCTTTGTAACCTAACCTAACCTAACCTAACCTAACCTAACCATCGGACCAGTTCGACAGTGACCCTTGCAATCCCTCGCACTGGCCATCGGACCAGTTCGACCTTACTAATTGGGTGGTCCTATCAACCATCGGACCAGTTCAACAACACCCGAAGAGACCATGGAACAAATAAGTAACATATATGATATGTGTGAAAATTGTATAAGAATAGAAAATAAATACTCTGGTTCCAAACAGGAAGTGGAGTGAAACGTTTTATCACCAATCCTATTTAATATTGTAATGGTTGAAATTATCGTCCAAATTCAGGCTCACGGGGTAACTGAAGGTGATGGCATACGTGGACATTTTCATGACCTAAGAGGAGTCGGAAGAGGACTTGGAGAGAGAACTAGCTAAATGGGCAGAAGCGATGAAACGATATAGATTGGATATGAATGGGGGGGAAACGAGAAAGATAGTAAAAGATATTAGAAACACAAATCCAGCAAAGAAAGTAACAATCAATGGAAAGGAGCTCGAAAAGGTGGAAGATTTCTTCTATCTATGAAGTAATATTACCGCAAGTGTTAAGAACCAGGAGGGAATAGGACAAAGGATGTGGAAGAGTGGACAATTCTACCCCGTTATTAAGGATATAATCTGGTGATGGAATATAGAAAGAGAGGCATTTTATCGTCCAATATTGGCACACGGCTCTGAAACCTGGACATGGACGAAGAGATTTAAGTATATTGCGGACAGCATAGATGAGGAGGTTCCTGAGAGGCATTGAGAATGTAACAAGAAGAGACAGGATGATAAGGAACGAAATAATTAAGGATGGTTTAAAATTATTATTATTATTATTATTATTATTATTATTAGCACCGCGTCTTACTACCCGTTCGGGTTATACGCACTTACGCTAATGTGTAATGTTAGGGTGATTGTGAGATGAAATGGAGGACCTACAGTTTAACGTGGAATCCGAACCACGGTGGAGACCTGGCATTCCTCACATTCACAAGATGTCTTGTCAGAGGTGAAGGAAGGGTTTGGTAATCAGATAAATATTTGCCGGGACCTGGAATTGAACCCCGGATGGTTTAAAAGTTATATCACGGACCTCGGAAGCGGAAACGTTGGATGATGATGATGGTGAGAAGGGATTTTTTTTTATACTTTGACTCATATCCTCAAACTGAGGGTAGTTTATAGATTGATTTTTTTGAATTCCAAATTTATTGAAAACTGTTTTAACGATTTTGATTAAGATAGATATAGCATTGTATCACTAGTTTTTTGGCAACATTTCTATGAAGAGTAGTTTACTGATGGGAAATTTTTGAAAATTCAAAATATTTCTAAAATGTTTCTAACGATTTGGTTTAAAATGTATAACTGGGATTGTGTGTTATGACAAACAACACCGTACACTTGCTTTTGGGGTAAAAACTTGTTCATGGGTAGTATACCAAAGACTTTTTTTTAACCTACCTCTTCTTAAAATGGCTCGAACAATTTGGTTATAAATGGTTCTAATTGAGTATTTTGACATTATAAATAACACCGTACACTTGTTTAAGGGCGAAAATGTTTTTATAAGTAGTTTACTAATGCCCAAATTTAAAAAAGCTTGAGATGTTTTAAAAATAGCTCAAAAGATTTAGTTATAAATGGGTACCTTGAGAATGTTTATAACAATTTACACTATATACTTATTTTTGAGGTAAAAGTTTACAAATAACTGATTTATAAAAATTTAAACAAAGAAGAATGAAACACATTTATTAACTTTGCTTTGAACACAATGACGTGATCATTTTTACTGACTATAAATCTCCTATTGTTTCTTGTGCTTTCAAAAAAGATATAATATATTTCATTAATGCACCAAATACCGAATATCTCTATTCGTCAAGTTATTGTTTTGGGTGATTTTTAACTTCATTATAATTAACAATCAAAATTATGTCCTTCTTTATTGCATGGATAGAAGGAGTCTAAATCCTGCATTAAAGGCTAATAAATCTACAACCAACCACAAAACGCAAATCTATGTGATATTTAGGAAAGTGATGAGTTTGAATTGCGGTGTCTATCAAAGCTAGTTTTCTGATCAAAAACAGTTTTTATTGTCATCATTAATTAAAAATTAAATATGTCTATAATTTAGTGTGTTCTTTCCATCTACCCGCATATTTTGAAATTATCTTAAGCCTTCATATATCAAGTGTAAGTTTTCATGAGTTGCAAACTATAATAAACTATATGAAAAAGTGTGTACGATTGTGTCGTACCATTTATTTATGTTTGTAATTGAAGTAGGGTTCAACTTCCCTCCAACACACTCGGAGATACTTGTTTATTTCATTTCGTGAGTTATCTCATTGTTCACATTCCAAACAAACTTTATTTAAAAACTAATTTAACTTATAACAGAAACATTTCACAACACTGCTTAAACCAGGGGTCTCCAAATATTTTGGTACGCATGCCACATAATATACTTTACACAATTTCGCGGGCTAAAGTAAAAAAAATATACTATAAATGAATGAATGAATGAATAATATTTATTTGTATCTTTCTTTGGAAATCAGCATGATATTATTCAGAACAATTACAAAAAATGGAAGAAGGGTAAGCATATTTTAAAGAAACAGAAAATAATACTACCATAGGAAAACGACAGGAGATTTCGGATTTAACTAAGAAACCATGGAGCTTTGCACAAGATCAGTGGAAATAAAATCTTGGGGGGCTAGATGTGGCCCATGGGTCATAGTTTGAAGACCCCTGGTCTAATCTCTCATCTCCAGTCTACAGTTCACTTTTCATAAGAGGGAACTTTTTAGATAATACAAACATATTTTGTTGTGATCAGCATTAATAGCATGCAACTATATTAATGTTGCTATTTTATATGTATTTATAATATCTAACAAAATTGACAACTACAAATTAAATTACTTGACGTATGAATACGTGAAAGGAGATCTAGAAACTTTTCTGTCAGATAGTGTTCTTCCTAGTAAAATTGGACCATACGAAGTTCGGTATCTGAACGAAAGAAGGAAACCATTTATAAAAAGTGATTATTTGAGGACACACCTGGAGTAGAGCCAAGGTCCCGTTGTCCTCCATCGTCACTTTATCACAAGGACGGGACAGAATCAATATACAGGGTGAGAATAACAGGAGAGGTGAACATAAAGAGCGTCTCTTTAGCTCTCCCCTGGGGTCAAACGTAGGACTCTCTTTCCAAGGTTGGCATCGTGGTTTGTTTTGTTTGTGTCTGAAGTTGAGATTTAGCTGTGACTCACGTTTAATAATAGTAGTAATAATAATATATGTAAATGTATGCTGCGTACTGGGCCATTCACTTTACATACTAACGAGGAAAGAATAAGTTAGAGAAAATATACACGCATATTCACGCGTGAATAGTGCGAAATAATGTAGGAAAAACCACCCTCAATACATCCAGTCGGGATTGGAACCCCGACAATCCCATCATCGGCAAACCAGACATAATTTATTGAATTAAATAATGCGAGGCATAAACTGGATATATATTTGTATAAGAAACTAAAACTGTACTTTGATTTCCACAATAATAGTTTTGTTTGTATTGTAGAGATCTTAAGCGATATCAATTAATTGTATATAATAAATCAATTTCGATTTCCTTTATCATAGTGCTGTCCGAAAGTCACGAGACCTGTAGCAGGCCAGCACTGGAAAGTAAATAAGTATCTGACATTTAATCATAAATACGTAAGAAAATAGAATAAACGATCATACAGTAGATAAGTAATGGTACATACAAATAAATAGTTACTAAAAGATTAAAAACATTATAATAAACTACATTAACAAATAGTAGCAGTGAAAATCAATAAGCCTTGATATCATTTCAAGTACAAAAAATTAAAACAGTAATCAGAATAACACAGATCTAAATATTAAAGGTAGAAAATGTACCGTAAGTTAGTTAGAGGGGAGTTCCTTAAATATCTTTGTGAGTTCGGTTTTCCTTTTATGATAAAAGTCGAATTTTTAAAATCTATAATTGGCGTTATGGATAAAATGGCCTATAGGGCTTATCTTGTAAGAGTTATTGAGAGAAAGTTATTTTTGTTGACGAGAAGCTCTATAAGGGATATGAACTCCTACATGATCAAGGGCAGATTTGCAACAAAAAAAAAGTTGTTACTGTAAATATATAAAACAAAAAGGGTGTCAGAATAAAGTCCAAGCGAGAAGAGAGTTTGGAGCCATAAAAGGTTTTTAATAATTTCATAATCATAATAAATCTGATTAGTAGAGTTATTTATCAGAGAACGCAACGACAATAAATAAATAAATTGTATAGTGCACCACACAGGCTTCCTCTCGCTTTTATCTTAAAATAAACATTTACTAAAAACTCGTAAGATTTGTTAAACAAAATAATATGCATTGTTGTGGAAACACTATGCCAAAGATCATAAATGAAATAATTGACAGTTACTTACTCTAAGTCATTAGGAATTAGGAACACTTTTACAAAAAATATTGATAAAAGAGAAATATCTTTGTCCACCAAAGAACATAAACTCATTTTCAGACCTGAATTAAGTGTAAATATACTTATATCCGAGAAATTATTGGTTTTATAAATATATACTTCAAATAAAAGATTTATATCTTTAATAGTACTTCAACTTTACGATGAGAAGTTGTTTCGTGTCTCAAATAGTTACTGAGAAATGATGAAAATAGGAAAATTTCCTTTATGTAAAGTACCCTCAAAGTCATTTCAATGAGAAAATGAGAATTGCCATCTTGTTTATAACGATAAACAATTTCTAGGTATAAAATGTAATCAGAATCATTTGAGCGAATTTTGAGAAAATTGATTTTTCCTCTTTTGCCCTTCAGTAAACTACTCTTAAACTTAAAGGGTTAGATATCAAATTCCAAAACTCCCTTTGAGGGACTTTATAAAAAGCCTAGATATCAAGTCTTAGCTCAATCGGTAAAATAGTTTCATATCTTACCTGAGGTACAGACAGACAGACAGACAGACGGCATTGTGAAAAAAAAATTGTTTTGTTTCAGGGGGTCATGCAACATTGAAATTGATTATAAAAATCTTGAGCTTGAATTTTTTCTTTTACTTTCTCTACAAGGTGTCGAAAGAAAATCAGAAGATGGGCTTAGTTTTCCCTGTAAAATATATGAATTTGGTCTTTGATTTATAATGATAATAATAGTAATAATAACATCACTAGTATCAATAAACTAACTCAACTTTACTGGTATTTCCAGTATTTATTTATAAAATTTAACAAGTATATTGTGACGGTTGAAATTTTTTCCAAGAACATGTAATAATTTTTTTTGTCGTGAATAAACTGAAACAATCACAAATAATAAACAGTAATTTTGAAAGTTTAATCATAATAGCAAACAAAGGGGACCAGTTATCTCGGAAAAACGTAAACAAAGGGAGCTATTTGTGTTTTATTGTTTATTCTCATGTTTACCTACGACGCACTGTGCAACAGGTTATCAAACCCCACCCCCAATCCTATATATTATTTCTGTTATCAACATACCTTTTTCTCAACTAATACAAAGCCTACAGCGATGAATAAGGTATCAGTGGATAGGATTTTTTTTTTACCGTGTTTTGACATAGCGTACTCAGTTTACTTTAAAACGCATTGTTTGTTTAAAATATAAGTTAAAAGAAAAATATATGTTTTATTTTTTTAATTTTTTTTTTCTGTTGTCAGGCATGCTTAATATCTGAAAGAATACTATACAGGCAAAAGACTAAATTATTTGTTTGGGGGGAGGATAGAGGGGGGGGGGAAGTTGAATGTGCGAAAGTTTCTCACGGGCTTACTGGGGAAATCAAATAAGTTATGGAATATAAGTGTATACAACTACACAAACGATGGTGACATTATTGAGAGATTATTTTAGAATGTGACAGACATAGTTCAAGGCCATCTTTAGAAACCTTCACTTTGATCAAGTTACTTGAAGCTAGGATAGCTAATAGCTAGCAGGAATTTAAAATAAAAAACATTATTAGAATACTTATCGTTTATTTGTAAGTTTGTAAATATAGATTGCTCTTTTGTGTTTAAATAAAATATGGAAAAATTAGCTGTTGTGCTACTGCTAGGTAATATTATAGTAGGAGCGTCTCGTGCTTTTAAATCATACATTTTTAAAGTAAGATCTAAACTTTTGATGATAGATCATAACACTTTATTAGTTAGTTTAAAATGACAGGGGAATACAATGGAATACGTTTTAATATATACTCTAGGTCTATATGTAATCATTTATAATATAAGGAACGTACTTTGGTATAAAGTTACGTTCCTTATCTGATGTTTTGTTTCCTCTACTTTTAAAATTTGTTAAGCTTTGAAAGCTTCAATAATTTTAATTGTAATTAGGAGAAATATGAAATTCCATATTTCTCCTTACTACATTTCAAATTAATATAACTAAAACTATATGTAACCAGTTTAAACCATGTCAAAGCAACAAAGTTCAAAGTTAGTTTGAATCTGCACCAACTGGGCTTAGAGAGAACTATCTACATCCCAAGAGAGAGATAATTTTTTTTTATTAGGATGTGATCTATGTTATCTTTTATTTATTAATATATGTCTACATATGACTAGACGCCTTATACCATACGTCTAGTCCTTGTAATATTCTACTTTATTTTCTATTCCTCTATCTTGATTTCTGTGTAATAATCTATACAATCTAATAACACATAGGAGTGAGGGTCCTTAACCTAAATAAACTCTATCTTAAAACTAGCGCAGTTTACTGTACATACAGCTTGGATGTTACAGGTTGTCCTTGTTGACCTACGGGATGTTTTCACTGCTGGTATGATATTGCTACTGTGGCAGGACTGGGTGGCTGCGTGACAGCTAGTCTTCAGACCAGTCGCTGTCCTGATCACCCGTCAGTGCCAGACCTCTATTACACTTGTCACCAAGTGGTCCGAAGCTATGAGTCTCCTGATCCGATCCAGTCATCCTTCCTCTGCATGTCTATTTCCTGTTATGTTTTTCCTGGCGGGCCAGCCTCCGGGCGTCAGAGACATTGCTGTCCTTAGAGTCCTGGACCCTTGCCCTCGGCAGAATTCCCTAGGATACCTAGAGATGAGACATAGGATTATCCGCATCCCATAGCTATTATCTTAAATCCTAAGTCTTGTGTTTCCCATCTTCTCAGTCTCCGTCTCTTCTACATGTAGTTTGTTCCCTCAATTACTGCCATCGTTCATGTAATTGATATCATCTATCCTATTATTTTTTCCTCTTCCATTCTTACTTTGTTTCTCTTCCTTAAGTTTTTCAATACAACCGTCACTTTAATTGAGCGATATCAAAGTTGCGACTTCGTCGAGGAGTTTTCCATTCGACGCCGTCACATAGGATGTCGTAGATATGACGTATCTGTAGGAGGATATGCTGCTGGTTCCTCAGCTGTTGCGTGGTTCCACATTCCCGAACAACATTCTCATCTGTTGCCTCCTCTACGCAGTCACAGTTCCTTGTCTCAGTATAGTCCTCTGCCATTGAGAGGCGCTTTGAACGGTCCATGCCCTGTAATGTAGTACACAAGCCACCCGGGTAGGTTACAGGTGTTTGAGCCTCAGACGTTCATGTGTGCTTGAAAACATGTCGTAGGTTCACCTACCCTGTTTGCTGTTTACCACTCATGTTGCAGGTTTCATCTTGTCTCCGACGACGTCGTCTCTCCGACCTTGTTCAGTGTTTATACTCACCGGTAGTCATAAAATGTAGTGCATGTTACTAATATAATAATCTTTCGTCCTAATTTACGGGTTTCAAACAAATTTCGGTGAGGACCGCAATCAAGACATAAAGTTTGTGTGTCTCATTTTTCTCCCAGCCAAAAGGACCCAAATTTCAAACAAATGAATAATTTCAGGTGCGTTTGCAACTCAAAAAGTATCAAATAGTTTATATGCACTTATTCTTAAGACCTTACTAGTAAATAAATTAATTAGCAAACTAAACCATACATCAAGTAAGTGAACAAAAATAATTATAATAAATATACGCTTAGCCAAATTAGTGTACAGTTGTATCAAATACTCAAACTCGGTGCAAGTAAACGAAATCCTTTTGATAGTAAAAAGCTCTATGGTTGTCTACTCCGCACTGGAAATACTTCTTTGCCATTGCTCACTCTTACAATTAATGGTGTCATAGTTTGATATTTAAGTTAACGCCGTGAGATGTTTAAGAAAGGCAATTCTTCCTACATATATGTACTGCTAGGCTGTATAACTTACAGGATGTTTAATTCCTCGTCTACCTACTCAGGCTATCCAGAAAATACACTAACGGGATAGCTATGAGGAATGTAGAATTTAGATGAGACGTACCCGAATTTACGTGATGGGAGAGCGGGAAATAATTCAGTAAAAAAAAATCCCAGTCTACCCAAAAGGGGTAGAACCCTGTTCTCCCTGATACCGATAATCCAGTTTATCGCGAGACGGAACTGTTTACTTGTCCAGTCAAGATCCACAAACACGTGCGTGATCATTTATTTATTTGAGATAGATCCCTATCAAACTAAATACAAACTAAATCAATTCTAGAACATACACAATACCCACTCGCCTGGCCGTTAAATGATCAATGTAAAAAGGTTATATTTAACAATATTTGTTTTCACCCCTACCTGGTATCAAAACCGGGACTATTAGTTCAGTAGATAGACGCACTGAGTGTGTCGGACCTAGACGCATCCATCGGACGTTGTTGCAACAATAAAAAGCCATTAGTTTATTTGTGGATGGACTTGGTTAGTATCCCATGCATCCAATATATAGCTGAGTGGTTAAGAGACACACCAACACCGACAATGAAAGTGTCCAATGTTCCAGGGCAAGGTGGCCGCGTTCATCAAGAAGAGACCTCTCCCCCACTGGAAGACGCGCCTCTCCACCATAGACGCTAGCGGCGAGAACGGCGGGTACGTGAATGACTCCACCTCCGAGCTTCAGAGTAACCGAGCTTCAGAGTATGCTACCTTCCGTGGTGATCTGCCACGGTCCCCGGGAGCGGCACCTGCCGCCTCTTCCTCCCCCACCTGACGAGGAGAAGGACACTGGGGAGGTGTGCCTGCTCACAGACAGCCCCTTCAGGATCCTCAGGGTGAGTGAGGATACTTCATATCTCCTCCTATAGCAGCAACTGTACCTCTCTCAGAAACCTCAGGGTTAGTGAGGACACTTCATCTCTCCTCTTATACCAGCAACTGTACCTCTCTCAGATACCTCAGGGTTAGTGAGGACACATTCATCTCTCCTCTTATACCAACCATAGGACCTCCTCCAGAAACCTCAGGGTTAGTGACGACACTCCATCCCTCCTCTTATACCAACCATAGGACCTCCTCCAGAAACCTCAGGGTTAGTGACGACACTCCATCCCTCCTCTAGTACCATCCCCTCCACCTTACTCTGATACCACCCACCACGGTCTTCTTTTTCATAAATGTGTGATAATTCAAACTCACTAGAAAATACACTTTAAAAAGCAAAATACGGCTATTTTAACGCAAGTGATGGTCCAATAGTAACTACTACAAGTTCTGGCCACAGCACATTAGTTTTGCCACTGAAGTTAATGATCGGATGCTGAGAATGATCCACGCTAGATCTCGCCCCACACGTATCCACTGTATACTCGTAAAGCCATTATCACCGTATTTAATAAGATCTTTAAATAAAATTACATGTTTACATATTAATGGGGAAAGTTTATGCGTTTCTAGTTTATATAATCCCTCGGAGAGTGAAGTATTGTGATCGTTAAAAGAATCTAACTCAAAATTATGATAAGTGTTGACGTTTAATGACGGCCTGAAACAGAAAAAGTGGTTTTCACGATGTCGTCTGTCTGTCAGACATATTATGGGACTTGACTGTATTGATTCTAAAACACTTTCCGGCCAGGAAAGACACATGTAGAAATAATACTAGCACTAGTTATAGCGCGGCTGAACAAAATTACACACATAATATATTCATCAGTAGCATGAACGGTTTCCAGTCACTTGCTGGGTCTATTTGTAACATAAGGCTCCTTTTCTCCCTCCACCTTGACCCAGTGTTCTCCTCTCTCCTCCTTAGTCCTTCAGCTATCAGTACCTTGGTCTTCCTCTCGGCCTCTCCCCTCTCCCCTCCATATCCAACATCCTCCTGGACTTCCTTTCCCTCTCTATTCTTCTCACATGTTCATACCGCCTTAGTCGTGCCTTCTCTCTCCTGTCCTGGACTGGCTCTTCCTTTACTCTTTCATTTCTAATCCTATTAAATTTTGTCACGCCGATCCTGTTTCACAGAACTCTCGTTTCATTCGCGTGAATACTATATTGTCAAATCAAATTAATTACACGGAGTCACACAGATACTCAATACATCACGCGACAAGCACAAGTTAACCAACTCTGCCTGTGCGAATTGTTCATACAACACATTTTAAAATTATTTACTCACGCGTACCTATGAGTTTTAGAACAGTTGTTTTGTAAAACGGTTTTAATTTTTCACTTTTTCAGAATTGTTGATCAACTAATACAAGTAACATGAGACAATATTGCGTTTCAGTAAACCCTTTTCGTTGGAATTATACCTCTGTTTAGACTTTGTGTGTACTAGTAACATACACTGTAGGGGTGGTTGGTGATATATTACTAGGCGCGTGCCAAGCTTCAAAATGTCAAGGGTGAAATCGACTTAACTTCGACTTCGATATTGCACAATAGCCCTCGCATATTAAAAATATTTGAATAAGAAAATCTCATAAATATTACTACCAAATTTAAATTAACTCACTATATTTAACATAATTATTTTTATAACAACTGCTATAATATAAAGTGGTAGCAGAGATGAAGTAGATGTGCGAGAGAAAATATATTAAGTTATATTCGATATTGCCAACATGATTTCCAACCAAATAAAAATACCTGCCTAACCGTAACACTTTGAACTGTCAGTTCTTGGTTTGAAACATATAAATTATAATATACATACTTTTAAATTGTGACATCTTCCTTACATTAAATTTATAAAGTTTGTATCCAATATTTAGTACTTGATATTATATATCGTTGAAATTATTTATAACGAATCAACACGTGCATTTGGGATGCAAAAGTTTTTCATAGAATTTTACTTAGGTCTTTATTTTATTATTCAAAATAGAATTTGTTATGTTAATGAATTTAGGCTTTACTAAGCGAGTTTTAAAGATAAAACTTTGAAACAAAAACCATAAATTCGTAGATAATTCTAAAAAATAGTCCTACAGTGTCACAACATTATTATTTTTATATTTAAGTAGTTTTTATAAAAGATTTTTTAAATCTTTTATAGCCTAGACAATTCGGTTTGGTTACGAAAATTTCCTGTAGGAAGGAGTCTTCCTGCCAGTATGTATATAAAGTCCGTGGTAGCATATGTATATTTAGAATAGGAAACAAGAAAAATATAAAAATTAAAAATCCAGTCCTTGTTTCCAAGGCGCAAATATTAAAGTGAGTGTGTAAACTTGTCAGAGGAAGAGAGCAAGGGTTATCAGCACATAGACAAGAGCTCTATGGTGGGTAACTTCTCATTGTCTTCCCTCTATTTATATTTAGTACATTGGTGTCTAAGTGTGATATTGTTTAGACTGCTTAGGCCCATCAAGTTAAGATGCAACCCGCTTTATAAAATATCTTTGAAATCTCCAAGTAGGCAACGTCGTTAAGGCTTCACATTGGCATTTAAAAGTGACCTTGACACCCGCTATTTGAAAGTGTGACATAACCCATCTTGTATCCGACCTCACTGCTAGAAACACAAGAGAAAGTAAATACAAGACACAGTGAGGACTCTAAGGGGGGGGGGGGGCGCTTGNATATCAACTACAGTGTAGTAATTTAATTTAATTACGTCAACGTTAATATTATCTTTACAGTCGCGCTTGATAAGGTCTTCGCACGTCGTTTTGGTAAATTAAATTAAATTTTCTTCGAACTCTACTGTTAATCGAGTGGACTATGAATTTTGAAACAAAAGTTTAGAATTATGTTATATTTTGAAATAAATAATATTTAACTTTGGAGGTGTGAGTTAGGACCGATATTCTTTACATATTTTGTAGAGAAACAAAATGGTTTTGCCAAAATAAATCAATTATTGCTCCCGTAGAAACCTTTGGTTTTATGTTCTACGCATGGTAATGTCAATAATTCTTTAATATCATGTCTTGAACATAGTTTCATTCGAATGGAACTTTTTAAATCAGGAGACAGTGTGATGCTGAAGACAAATATTCAGGAACGGTTGATTATTAACACCTGTAGAACAATGAACTGAATATATCTCATGAAGCGATATTTTGTTTATTTGTGCAGAAGAAGTAATTGTATGGATACGGGCATTAACTATTGTTCCTCGCCCCTGCGAACAGTTTCCCTCGTGTGCTGATTGGATGTACGGTGTGAGGAAGACTGGAGAATGTGAGGGATCTGAACACAAGGAGCGAGGCTCTGCTCATGACACATTGTTCATAATATCAAAAGGGTTCGTGAGTCTGTTGTTCAGTTCAACCATCAATTCGGTAATGGGGTTATTGTCGTGCCTCAGCTGTCCCTAAGGGCTCGCCTTCTCATTACTAGCTAGTGTAGCCATAGGGGGGACCCCACAAAACACGTACCCCCGTCTCTAGATCGTGTCTCAGCCATGAAGAGGGGGAGATTTGGTCAAGTGGCACGGGTATAGTTAGGTGAGGGGCTATACAATGTGGCTTTCCACCCTCTTTTAAACAAAGGCTGGAGCAGATTATCAATATTTCCCTTCATCCTCCTGTTTATCTGGGAAATATATTTTTTTCTCACGAATATACGTACAAACACGGTTGACAGGAAAATTTTTATCTTAAAAATAGAAATAAGTTTAAAAATCTTAGCACTGCGTTTTACTACCTGTTCAGGTTATACGCATATGTACTAATTACGCCAATGAGCTAGTGATGAGGAAGGTTGAATATAGAGGAATTGTAACAGCATTTACGTGAAGAGAGAGTGGAAATCCATTTTGGAAAAACTAACCTCAGTATACCCGTCAATTATTTTAACCCCGATCTCCCTGTCATTGCCAGTATAGTCCAACACAAGAGTGACGCCTTAGACCATGCGACCACCAAAGTAGATTGAGAAAAATAATGAATTCGATTTTATTCAAGTGCAGTTTTCCCTGAATGTTTATTTAAAAGTCAAATAAAACCAATTCTGTAAATGTGTTCAAAATATTATCTTACGAACTAAGCCATTATCGGGTGATATAATATTTTCAAATTTAAGAAGGTTTGATGGTATATTCTATTAGAACGATTAGCTGAATGAAGGTGGGCTGTTTTTCCATCCTCAAAGCTATCAACATTTAACTACGCTAATGGAGCGGGGTTACGCAGTGCAGCATTTAGAGGAAATGTACTAGTACTTTCATGGAGGGAGGATGGGAAAACATTTAGGGAATAGCCCCCCTCAGTCTACCTGGCTGGTACTCGAACCCCGTCTTCCCCACCACCGACAGATCAGACTAGAACGGTTTAGTTCGTGGGCCCGCCGATGCGAGTTGTATCAAGCGCAGTTGATAATCAGGTGATTTAGGTCAAACTCGAGGTGAGAATGAAATAAGCACGGATGCATCTAATTGCGCCGGTTTGTTGGCAATAAGAATAATATTGTGAACACTTCATTCTCATTTGAACGTGTGTGTTTTCTACTATATCATCCGTCACATACTTGTGTTCAATGAATATTGTTTTAGATTCTCCTTACATAATAACAAATTTGTGATATGTTATGTAGGTCATGACAAACAAATATATTATTTATGTTCTAATTCTCCTGGTTTATAAATAAACAATCTTATTACTGTTATGATCCAGTAATGAAGAATAGAAACTGTTTTGGTGTCAGGACGCGCGCGTGTGTGTGTGTGTGTGTGTGTGTGTGTGTGTGTGTGAGTTTCTATGATAAAACACACATTTAGGTCACACAAGGTGGCTCTTTTGAAATGTCAATTTATCATCAAGTTTACAATCTTTTCCATCCCTCTCTCTTTTAGAATACATCTCTTTCTGACACATGTATAATTATCACTTTTTAATGCAATGGAATTTTCCTAACAAACTTAAGGTGGGCCGGTAGGAATTGCGAGTTAAGGGTATTATTTTTACAATTTTGATATTAAACCTTTTTTTTAGTCTAAATAAATAAAATCTTGCTACAGTAGAAACATAGTCTAATTTTCTTCACACGGTAATTTCAACAGTTGTTGAATATCTGTCATGAGCATAGCAGCATTAGATGATAAACTTTTGAATTAAGGAAATAAGATTATATTCAATTAAACTCTGTTTTTCTACTGGATATTTATTTATTTTGGTCAAGAAATTTTTTTGCTATACAAACTATAAAAGTACGTACAATAACTCTTGTACCATTTAATCTCAATATCGTATCCTGTGGTACGTTTTGCTAATCCTGAAGTTATTTCATGTTCATCAGACAACAATCTGTTCCCGGGATGACCATCCATAAAATTGGCTGAATGGGACCATAAAGACTCATCAATTTTTACATTTAATATCATCTTTGGTGACCTGGTGGTCTAGGGGTAAGGTGTCAGACTTCTGTGCTGGTGGCCGGGGTTCAATCCTCGGTTCCGGCACAGATTTATCTGATTACCAAACCCTTCCTTCTCCTCTGACAAGACATCTTGTGAATGTGGGGAATGCCAGGCCTCCACCGTGGTTCGGATTCCACGTTAAACTGTAGGTCCTCCATTTCATCTAACAATCACCCTACCATTACACATTAGCGTAAGTGCGTACAACCCGAACGGGTAGTAAGACGCGGTGCTAATAATAATAATAATAGAATGTGCCATTAAACCACCACACTATATGAGCGACACTCTTGAATTTTCTATTAAATCTTTCATGGGTACGTCTTGCAGGGACATCTAGGTAATTCCCCCTCCCCCCAGACCCACACACCTGCTATTTATGCTCGAAGGGGATTTCCCCTTCATTGACTAAGTCGTTTAAATAGTCAACTTAATAGCGAGATTTCAGCTACTTCACGCATGCATTGTGCTTCATTTATGCAGTCAGTAGTGCTGCAAATAACAAGTTTACAAAACAAAAATGTTTTATACATTTTTTAGCAGAGTCTTACTACCCGTTCGTGTTATATGCTTATGTACTAATTACGCCTATGGTTTTAGAGATTAGGAAGGTTATAATTAGGAGAAGTGTGCCCGCATTTGCGTGGAGAGACAGTGGAAAACCATTTTGGAAAAAACCACCCTCAGTATACCTGACTGAGATTCTAACCTCTATTTCTCCATCATCGGCAGTCTAGTCTAGTGCGAAAGTAACGCTCTAGAGCACGCCGCGGCCACCGAAGCGGGTTGTCGTTTATTATAGATAAAAGAAGGTTAAGTCATTACTCATTTAAATAAAGTGCTGTTTATTTTACACAGAATGAATAACACTCTTGTAAATAGTCCTAGACATAAGCTTATACATTATCAAAAACAATACTCAAGTTATTGAGAAAAGTGTTAAACCTATTTTAATCTTAGATACAACTAAAATCTTGATTTTAAATTAATGTTCCACTACGATAGGGAATATTTAAAATGAAACTAGGTATTTAATGGGTAGTTATTAGGAACCATTTATGTTATACAAGCTCTGATCAGTGAGGGTGGAATTAATAATAATGAATGTCCCTCCCAAATTTAGTAAAGTCAGGCTTTGGAAAGTTCAGAGCCTTAGCTAAATCAGTATCCCGTATTCTTAATAAACTAAGGGTCCCAGGTTAGATTCTTGGTATGGTAGAATAATTTATCGTTGGTGAAAGTGAGATTTTACCTTTACAGTGAAAAATTAACTGCCAGAGACTGGTTATTGTGTCAATTCTAATGGTAGGCTAGTTTATAAGTTGTGTGATGATATAATTAGTCGGCTTAGAAAGTCCACGCAAAATAACCCAAATAAGATTAACCATACTCAGGAACTTAGCGCAAGTGAGGTTATATCTTGTGGTGGTCTGTCCCTTGTCTTCTTGTTTTTAGCACATGAAGCAAGGACTAGATCTAGATGTCTCCTTGTTGCTATCACATGAAGCAAGGACTAGATCTAGATGTCTCCTTGTTGATATCACATGAAGCAAGGACTAGATATAGATGTCTCCTTGTTGCTAGCACATGAAGCAAAGACTAGATATAGATGTCTCCTTGCTGCTAGCACATGAAGCAAGGCCAAGGTATAGATGCCCTCTTGTTGCTAGCACATGAAGCAAGAACTATATATAGATGTCTCCTTGCTGCTAGCACATGAAGCAAAGACTAGATATAGATGTCTCCTTGTTGCTAGCACATGAAGCAAGAACTATATATAGATGTCTCCTTGCTGCTAGCACATGAAGCAAGAGCTAGATCTAGCGGTTTCCTTGTTGCTAGCACATGAAGCAAGGCCAAGGTATATATTCCCTCTTGTTGCTAGCACATGAAGCAAGGCCAAGGTATATATTCCCTCTTGTTGCTAGCACATGAAGCAAGGCCAAGGTATAGATGCCCTCTTGTTGCTAGCACATGAAGCAAGAACTATATATAGATGTCTCCTTGCTGCTAGCACATGAAGCAAGGCCAAGGTATAGATGCCCTCTTGTTGCTAGCACATGAAGCAAGAACTATATATAGATGTCTCCTTGCTGCTAGCACATGAAGCAAGGCCAAGGTATAGATGCCCTCTTGTTGCTAGCACATGAAGCAAGAACTATATATAGATGTCTCCTTGTTGCTAGCACATGAAGCAAGGCCAAGGTATAGATGCCCTCTTGTTGCTAATACATGAAGCAAGGATTAGATCTAGATGTCTTATTTCTTCTAACCCAGTTTTTAATAAATGTAATTTTATTTTTTAATAAATCTAAAAAACCTAATTGAAAATTTCAGCTTGAGATGCACATTCTCGTTTACAGAGGCTACTAATTTTAAAATTTCAGACCTCCACGTGCGGTAGATATCGTGCAACGCTCATATCAGACAAACAAATAAACAACTCATCCTATTGATTTAACTTATTGCCGAAACTCATCATTAGCAATATGTAGTATATAAAGATTTTTAATAACTTATATTAGATGAATATTATTTTTTAACCTAATATTTTGTCATCCAGGCAATCTGTAATAAGAAATATTTTAATTTTGATTCTTTAGTTATCGTCCTAATTTGTTTTTCTACAACTAGATTAAAATAAAAGTTAATCAAATTCCCCTTTGTCTAGTAACCTCTCTAAGTAACAATCATGGCCCTGATATTTACAAATATGTTCACAAGGGAAGAATTATCATTTATCAACTTCGGAAACTAATCTAATAAGTTTTTGGTTTTCCTAACTTTCCTTTCTCTTCCACGAAACAAATTTTGTTTCTCTCTAACCTCAAACACGATGTACTGATCTTTGGTTTCCATGCGAGCTGCGTCATATTCTAGATGAAGATATATTATTTACGTCCCTCTCCTTCCACTATGTATCTTATACAGGATGTCCATTGTGTTTCAAGTACAGGTGGTTAAATGTTTCATTTAGAGGGTGTTCACTGTGTTTCATGTACAGGTGGTTAAATGTGTGTCATATACAGGCTGTTCACTGTGTTTCATGTACAGG
>CABEEJ010008243.1:14121-25167 GCA_901482245.1 Timema douglasi
CCTGTATAGAGTCAGAGGAGATGGATAAAGGTGGGAAGACAAGCAATAATGGCCTGTATAGAGTTAGAGGAGATGGATAAAGGTGGGAAGACAAGCAATAATGGCCTGTATAGAGCCGAAAAATAGAGAGTTGGATGAGTATCTTGTCGTTGATGATAATATCCCACCGTTTATTTGAACTAGCGTATACATTTTTTTAATGCTTTTTCTTTATACCTATTTTTGATTGAATTAAAACTGTAGTATGAAATATAACATCAAAGTGGTAATGCTATTATTACAATGACCTACAAATTCTAGATCCCATATTCGAGTGAAATCAGGTGAAATGAGTTTTGGTGACGTTGGGAGACTTTAACGAGCTCATGGACGGGAAGATGTGAAATAATCAGTGGTCCGTAACCTGTGATCCACGAAACCCCGGGGGGCCACGATATCCTCACAGGGGGTCCACGAAGGCTTGAAGAAATGTTGTGATATTTAAAATAGAATGAATGAATGAAAAAAGAAACCGATGAAGAAAAGGAAATTTAGAACAAACAGCTTAAACTAGTTTATAACATCTCATGATGGACTCATGACATGGAATGGTGACATGCGTTGGAATTAGCACAAACGGGGCACGAACAATATCTGTAAAGCTAACTGGACTTTGTGGCACGGATTAAGGCGGTTACGGTTACTTGGCACCATTGCTGCATACATAGGGAAGCTCTAGTTGCTAAGAAGACAGCATAAACATTAAAGCAGACCTTTAAGGAAAAAGTCAAAATAGTCATTTTTATAAAAAAAAAAGAAGCAAACCACTGAATTCAAGACTTTTGGAACAGCTTTGCAGAGATATTGACAGTGAACAGCACCAACCTTTACTACACTGTCAAGTTCGTTGGCTATCATGAGGTAAAGTTTTGTCTCGTTTTTTTGGGAGTTGAAAGACGAGATCAGATTTATAATATCTTAATCCATTTAAATATGCTCAGCTTAAATCTTCAAGGAGGAAAAGGTTATAGTTTTTCAAGTTGAAGACAAGATCAAAGCAATTACCAAAAAGTTGAGATTGTGGCATCATCGCCTATCGAACCAAAACTGACATGACACATTTCCAAACCTCACAAATGCTCTTGGCTCCACCGATGATGAGTCGTCTGAGGAGGACACATAACTTAATGTGGAAAATTTGCAGCATAGTTTCCGTGAATATTTTCCTGTTGCTGATGCAAGGAAAAACTGGATTAGAGAGCCATTATTAGTAAATGTGTATGAGCTTGAGAGGCTCACACCAGCAGAGGAAGACAAGCTCATAGAAATATCCACGGATGGTCCTCTCAAATAGCAGTTCAAGGAACAGTCCCTTCCAAATTTCTGGGCTCACCTACAAGCTGATTTTATGGAACTATCCAAGAGGGTTATGAAAGTATTAATGCCTTTAGTAATTACATAATTGTGTGTAAAATCATTCTATGCTCTTGTGTATCTTAAAACTAATTATAGAAACTGTTTGAAAGACATAGAGTCAGAACTCATAAAACAAGTTTTAGCTATTGAGTCCGATATAACAAGAATTATAAGTGAACTGTACCACCAGCCTTCTCATTAATTATAATTATATCAACATAATATGTTCCCTTATTTTCCACTCAACTTGTGTTTAATGAAGTATACTTTTGTACAAATTATATTCATGTGATTTCTTAACTTTAATTTTCATGCAACGTTTTGTATTGGTGTGTCATAATGATGATTTTATGTGGTTGCTATTTCAGTTTCTCCAGCGAGAATTAAAGAGTATTAATAATAATAATAATGCTTTAAAAAATTGAGTTCTTCTAGATATGCCAGGACAGATGGAATTCAAAATTTTATTGTTAAAGGCTGTGCCAGCATTTTCAGCCTTTTGTTAGCCTATATCTTTAATATTTGCCTGTCAAATGAAACTTTCACTCTTACATGGAAACAATATGTTGTCATATCTATTTATAAAAAAGGGGCAAAAACAAATGTTTGTAATTATAGACCAATTTCTCTCTTAAACACTTTTTACAAAATATTCGAGAAAATCATGCATGAGCATACTTTCCACCACCCTAAAAATAGGCTTTCAATTAATCAACATAGCTTCATTAAAAATAAATCTACTGTTACTAATTTAGTAAAATTTCTTGGGCATGTTGCATGTTTCAGAAGGTCATCATAGGTAGACTGCTGAACTCATAAGGTCAACACAGGTAGAATGAAGCTGTCAGAAGGTCATCATAGGTAGACTGCTGAACTGAATTGGTCAACACAGGTAGAATGAAGATCTCACAAGGTCAACACAGGTAGAATGAAGCTTTCAAAAGGTCATCATAGGTAGACTGCTGAACTGAATTGGTCAACACAGGTAGAATGAAGGTCCCCGGTCAACACAGGTAGACTGAAGCTTTCAAAAGGTCATCATAGGTAGACTGAAGGTCTCACAAGGTCAATACAGGTATAATGAAGCTTTCAGAAGGTCATCATAGGTTGACTGCTGAACTCACAAGGTCAAGACAGGTAGAATGAAGGTATTTCAAGGCCAACACAGGTAGAATGAAGCTTTCACAAGTCAAGACAGGTAGAATGAAGGTATTTCAAGGCCAACACAGGTAGAATGAAGCTTTCAGAAGGTCATCACAGGTAGACTCCAGGTCTCACAAGGTCAACACAGGTAGAATGAAGCTTTCAGAAGGTCATCATAGGTAGACTGCTGAACTCACAAGGTCAACACAGGTAGACTGAAGGTCTCACAAGGTCAAAACAGGTATAATGAAGCTGTCAGAAGGTCAACACAGGTGTACTGAAGATCCTCGGTCAACACAGGTATATTGAAGGTCTCACAAGATCAACACAGTTATAATTTAGGTCTCAGAGGGCCAACACAGGTATAGTGCAGGTCTCAGAAGGTCAACACAGGCATAATGTAGCTCTCAGATGGTAAATACAGGTATAATGTAGGTCTCAAAAGGTCAACAGACCACATTGTTCATGAAAGGTTGTCCAATGTTATCTCGGTATAAACTGATGTATATTTCCATAAGGGAATTCTCAAGCAGAGAGGGCCTTATTTGTGCACACAACGCACGTTTAAATAACCTTGTAATTAATGTTGTGTACATAATGTCTTCATAAATAATGTAAACTAACTAGGGGGGAGGGGTAATTGGATGCATTCAATATTGATCGCGTCTGAGGTTTATAAATCTCCTCATGAGAGCTCGTCACTACTTTTGGCAGTCACAATTACTCGGGCTGGAGGGGGCAGCAATTAACCGGCGGTGTTCGGCCCGTATCGGGCGAGTGGATGGCAGTCGAACAATGGCCTGTACAGTCTCCGCCACATTATTTGGAGGGCAACCTCATCCCTATCCCTCGCCCATCAGACGAAGATACCAACAAGGGAGTCCGCTAAGCCAACTAGTTATATAAACCTATTATCTGACAAGAGCTTGAGGGTGACTGTACCGCAGAGCAAACACAAGAGACCCGACCCGTACAAGCGTTGGCGGACGCTTCATTAACGGAAGTGGGCACTTTGAGGGCTCCCCCGCCCCACTGATGTATGCGCATGTCATTATCGAGTCAGTTTCAGAAAGTGTACAAAAGTAAATATCAAATAACGCCCCACGAGTTGCGACACCGACGGACGAAAATACTGCATGCGAGGATTTGGTGCACCCAAGGTCATTAGCAAACAGGACCTCCTGAAGAATGAGATGGCAAGGACTGAACATCGCTTTGATTGAATCTTTTGTACAACGTTTAATGGGCAAGAATAGTCAAATAGAAACTCCAAAAAGCAAGTGGGCTTATAACGTTCCTGGGTGGAGCTGTCTGGCAGTAGGAGAACAAACAAGGAAGAAGGATAATACAAACTACAATACAATATATGTTGTGACCCTCCCAATTAAATTAAACCACTTGATTCACAAATATCCATTCTACGCCCTTCAACCAAAATATGTCAAATTTTTTGTCTTTTTAAGGCGGAAAATGTCAATTTCCAAACAATGTTTACATTATTATTATTATTATTATTAGCACCGCGTCTTACTACCCGTTCGGGTTATACGCACTTACGCTCATGTGTAATGGTAGGGTGATTGTGAGATGAAATGGAGGACCTACAGTTTAACGTGGAATCCGAACCACGGTGGAGGCCTGGCATTCCCCACGTTCACAAGATGTCTTGTCAGAGGTGAAGGAAGGGTTTGGTAATCAGATGAATCTGTGCCGCGACCGAGAATTGAACCCCGGCCGCCAGCACAGAAGTCTAACACCTTACCCCTAGACCGCCAGGTCACCCAACCATGTTTACAAGTTTTATATGTATAGAACCATAGAAAATAGGTTTATGCTCATTCCATTAAACAACAAACTTGTGTACCGTTAAAAGGTTTTGTGAATATTTAACCTAAACGCAATATCTGATTGGCAATGTCTCGGCTTTTTATAGCTGAACTTTTTTTTGGCATAAATCAATCAAGTATTGCTTCAGTAGAAACATAGTTTAGTTTTCTTAACACGTTGATATCAACAGTTGTTGAATATCAGTCAAGGGTTTCCTGAAATTTAATTACAACGTTTTCTCTACATTTAAAAAGTTTCTCATCTAATTCCGACTGTAACTTAAGATGATGACAGATATTAAACAACTGTTGACATCACCATGTGTGGAAAACAAAGCTCTATGTTTCTATTGTATCAATACTTGGTTTATTAAAAAAAAATTGCTATAAAAACTGCAAAATCACTTTTTTCTCGCGTCCCGTACACTCTCATCTTAAGGTTGGGTGCTAGTGAGCGTGAATTTAGGGCAGTATTTTTGAATTGTTTATAACATGAACTTTTTTTGCCAAAATAAATAAAATATTTCTTCTATACAAACATAAGAGTTTAGTTTTCTGCACATATGCTAATATCAACAGTTCTTGAATATTTTTCAAAGGTGTCCTTGAATTTAATTACAACTTTTTCTCTTTATTCAAAAAGTTTGTCACCAAATGCTGCTATGCTCATGACAGATATTCAAAAACTTTTGATATTACATGTGCAGAAAACTAAACTCTATGTTTCTATAGAAGAAATATTTGATTTATTTTGGACAAAAAATGTTTATGCTATAAAAACTGCAAAATTAATGCACTAAACTCGCTATCACTAGCACCCTACCCTAAAGTCAGAAACCCATCTGTGCTTGACGTACGTACCATGTTCCAGTGGGTCACTGTTATTAGAATGAGTGATAGTTCCAACGTGTCACTGTTATTAGAATGAGTGGTAGTTCCAACGTGTCACTGTTATTAGAATGAGTGAGTAGTTCCAACGTGTCACTGTTAATAGAATGAGTAGTAGTGCCAGCGTGTCACTGTTATTAGAAAGAGTGGTAGTTCCTACGTGTCACTGTTATTAGAATGAGTGAGTAGTTCCAACGTGTCACTGTTATTAGAATGAGTGGTAAGGACCAAAGTACCGACAATCTGAAGTCAGAGCTTTAGGAAAGTGTTAAAGCCTAGCCCGAAGCTGAATATATTTGGTATTCATTTCTGACTAAACCAGATAAGTCTCCTATACCTTTCATTTTATCAATGTCCGCCAGGAACCAGTCTAAAGATAAATCTCAGACCAGATCCACTCAACCTAGTCCTCAAGGAACACCTCTCCTTCAGGTTGTTCCACCTAGTGGGACAAACCTCTGATGCTCGATCATGGAATAAACCTAGCGTAGCCTAATTTTTAGTTTGTCTACGACGAACAAATCAATTAAATAGCTCTTAGCTTTGTGTTTTTATAACTGCTATAATTCAGTCAAACATTTTTTATTAATTTTTTTAAACTCAGAAGTCTCCAAATAAAATCATATAATGATTATCATCGAATAAAATCGGCTATGGGTCCAGCCAATGAAAGTTCTCCCGGTTGGCTCCTCGGGGGTTACTGACGTCACTTGAGGGTTTCCAGGTACTTGATGATGTCCGCCCTCTCCTGAGGTTTCTTCAACCCTGCGAACACCATCTTGGTCCCCGGAATGAACTGTTTGGGGTTGGCGAGGTAGGTGAACAGTGTCTCTCTGGACCATACGATGCCCTTCTTCATGTTGGCGTCCGTGTAGCTGTAACCTTGCACCGTCCCCGACTTGCGCCCCACGATACCGTACAGGTTGGGTCCGTTCTTGTGTTTCCCGCCCTTCTCCGCGGTGTGGCACTGCGAGCACTTCTGCACGAAGAGCTTCTTGCCCACCTGCGCGTCGCCGACCGGGATGTCCATAGCGTCGAGAGGCTGTTACGATCTCATAACCTCCAAGTTGTGTTGCGTTGTGTTGTCATGGTGACATGGAGGTTGTATCTCAACATGGAGAACACAGGTCCACACTCTCGTGAGTCTATGATCCATGGCAGAGGCGTGACTAGACAGTTACCGGGACCGTGGACAACTTTCATGGCGCCCCTCCAAAAAACCTTAGGTGTTATTTTAGATTATAATAAATTACATTTGCATTTATTGGAATTCTTTTATAAGTTCTGCATGAAAAATTGTTAAGTAAATAATTTATTGGCAAAAAAAAAGAGCATTTTTATTTGTTATTTGTTTAATCTTGTTAAATAGTGATTTTATGTAAAAATATGTTCAGAGATTGTTTGTAGAGCGTGAAATTATGTACAGCAACGTGACTATTGAGTAATTTAGAATGAATAGTGAGAATTTTATGAAACAAAACCTGGCTTACAAGACATTTTCATCTCTTATCAAATTAATTATTTTTGGCGGGTGAGCCTGAATGTTGGCCCCATTTTGGGCGTGGGCCTGTGGCATTTTGCCACCTACGGCACCCTATAGTTACGACACTGATGACAGTATATTAGAATCTTCTAATTAATTATTTTTACCGCATCTCACTACTCAATACTTAGGGATTTCTTAATGAAGACGATAATATAGGCGAGAATAGAAGGAAAAAGGGGAAGTAGAAGAAAAAAAAAAGTTTGAATGCTAATAGATATCAAAAAGGGAGGAAGGTACAAACAGAAGAAAATGTTCATGACCGAGGAAAATGGCGGACGTCAAGATGATATATGTCTCAAGGCAAATTCACAGAAGAACAAGAGTAAGGTAAAATTGTGGAGAAATGTTCCCGTATTTTCGTGGAGGCAGAGTGGAAAACCGTCTAGTGGCAGAAATATCTTCAGTTCACCTAACATGGAATCGACCCATTATTGGCAATATAGTTTAATGTGTTAGTGACGTGTTATACCATACGATCACCGGTGTGGGTGATCTTATTTTAATTGCAGGAACTATTTTCTTTTAGTTTTAAGATTCTCCACTCTCTCTACGTAAATGCGGGTACACTTTCTTTAAACTCGACCTTTCTCGTCCCTAACACATTACCGGAATTAATACATATGAGTATAAACCGAACGAGTAGTAAGACGCGATATTAAAAAAGGCTGTTTTTATCTCCTACTAATAATCAGTGTTGTTTCATATTTAAACTAAATTATTGTTTGTTTATCAATTATTTTCAGCACATTTAGCAAAAACGAATTGATCAATAAATAATTGTTGATATGGAATTTAAATAAATACTAGTTAATGGCACTCTTAGTTCAGAGGAAAATATATTCCGATCCCGTTAAGTGCGGAAGTTTTGAAACTTTGGAAAAATGGTGTCCAAAATAGTTTTTTACAGCTATCTCACCTCGGATGCCTCATACGGCAAAAATAAATATCATATAATTAAAAAGGCATTAAATTTTCTACAGAATATGTCATATACATTTTTTTCCTAAAATGAATAGTTTCGACGCAGCAGCCAAGTGAAGTCAAGCATTATATTAAAAAAAATCTCCTTTTTCACAATTACTCATTTGATTTCAAGTTTTATGGACGAGTATTTTTGTGTTAGGAGACAGAATTTATTTTTCTATTTAAAAAGCCTCCAATGAGTAGAATTTAGCTAGATAGCTGTATGTAGAATGCTCGTTTCCCACCACCAGAAGGTAGACTTTACGGCACTGTCAACATCTCTCGAAAAATTAATTGTTGGTGGATAATGCGTCATGTCGTAAACCTAACTCGGAGTCTTTCTTCCTTTGGTTCAGATTTCTTTTTTTCATATCAAGTATCTTAAAGAACCTCGAATCCAGTGTTAAGAAAGCAAATAATCGAAGATCTCTTTCCGACATGAGCGATCACAATGTCATCTCCGTGCTTCTCGAGAAATCTTGATTTTACTGTATCAACTTCTGGGCGAAAATCTCCCTTAATATTATCCATTAATTCCATTAGACTAAATTGGCACTCCTCGCCGTTTTCTTCTAGGAAATAATATATTTCTTCCAACGTTTGGTCGACATTCATTGCTGGTGGACGATGACTTTAGCAGCCAGTTTCTGGACGAGAAAATGTTTTCATGCATGACATTTGTGATATCTGGCTTCAGCTGCGACAAAATCTGGTGTCAATTCCACGCGTTTGATGATTTCGAGACTCCTTTCATCATTCCGAGCTCAAGCTGATTTTAAAACTGTGTTTTCCATTCACATTCATAGATGATATTGCGAGCACTTCATTTGGCCTTCTCTTGTTTCTTTGAAAATTCCTCTATACATTCCTCGGAACACAAGAAACAATTATATTTAAAATAAAAAGCAACTACGCCTTATCTTAAAGATGGTGCTAGGTAGTCGGTTTCATTTTTCTTTTCTTTTTAACAAATTACCCGTGAATTTCTCATTGCAGTACCGCTTACGACACGAGTCATGCACTCTCACATAAGTCTTTTTACGAAGAAAGGCTATATTCACATCGTTTCTTTTCAAACTCGATCGTCTAAATCAGGGATCCCAAACATTTGACTAATTTTGACTAATCATTTTAATCTGTCATTTTTCCCACAAAAATCAAGTTTGTCCTTATCTCCAGGTATGCTGTTCTCAAGAAGTTGGTGATTGAAAGCCCTCTTGTTTCCAATCTCCCCTCTCATTCCTCTTTCTTTGCCGATTGATTTTCAAAACGTACTTTATTACCCGGAACTATCATTCTCACTGATACTGTTCTAATACTTCCTATTTCCTTTGTAAATATCTTGACATAGGTCCACCCAGCTTTGTAGCCTGAATAAACACAGAATAAATATATATTTTAAAAATGTACCTAAGCACCAAAATGGTGGTGAGTAATTAAATAGTCCCTAAAGTGTTTTTATTTTGGTCTTTCTAAAACCGTAAATAAAGCAGTATTTTTTAAATTTAATTTTTGTCAACGTGGTGGGGGTTGAACACACCCTTCACCCCCATGACTACGGCCTTGAGTATTACCCAAAACCACATGTAACGTCACAATCGCTGTTGGAAACTTTACACGGCAGTTGACCGTCCGTGTGTACAGCGTTGAAGCTGACCTTACAACCTATAAAATAGGCTATTTTCTTTCTCAAAGTGTTGTGAAGAAATGGTCAAGATTGGACATTTCCGCAGATGTAAAGTACCCTCAGAGTAATTCTTATGGGAAAATGTGTGGCATAATTTTGCTTGTTATATCAAACAGTGCCGAGATACAAATTTTGATTTTTTTAGCACCACGTCTTACTACCCGTTCGATTAATGCTGGAGCTAATATTGAATTTTCTGTTCACTGGACATATGGTATGATTTTAGCTATCATTCTCTCAATCATTTTATTTAAGTTTCGGAGATATGTATTTACAAGTTTATCTCTGAAATATGCGATGCCATTTACGACATCCTTAAACATGTCAATAAGGTTAGTTAAACTAGGCTACATGTATTGTTAAACTACTTATATATATATATTTTTTTAGTTGATTTTTACAAAGTAATAAAATTTCATTTTTTAAATTACAACTGTACCTCTTGTGAAAGTACATCCCTTTATATTCCCCTTTCTCGTGTATTCACGCACGCCTATATACTAATTACACTAATGTATTAGTGATTAGGAAGATTTAATTAAGAGGAAGTACACCTGCATTTGCGTCTAGGGCGAGTGAAAAAAACATTTAGGGAAAACCACGCTCAGTGCATCCGACCGGGACCAAACCCCGATCTCCATGTCTTCGACAGTCTATTCTACTATGCGAGTAGCGAATTAGACCACGTGACCAACGAAGCGGGTATCTAAAATATTTCTTGTAGGTTTTGAGGCAAAAATATATATTTTTGCTTACAAGTAAGCTAGGTATCCTTAGTTTTAGGGCTGGCTATATATACAAGCCTGGTCGGTAAAATGGTTCTGGTACTAGTCCCGTAGTCCCAGTCACAAACCAAGGACATCGTTAAATTAACTTTTTCTGGTTTGAAACATCAACACCCATTAAAACCTCGAATTAGATTTATTGGCGATCATAGTGCATTCTTTCTTAGTGTGGTTGCGGGAAAGTAAAAAATAGATTGCTTTTGCAGAAATCAGCCGCGTTAAAAATGGTAACGAGCCTTTACAGGGTTGTTCTGAGAGGAGGAATCAACCCGTCCCCGAAACTATGATTACTGTAACCCCTTACTCCTCGTGTGTGTCTGGACTCGAGCTTATTGGGGCCTTATAGAATAGTGAGTTTTATTTGCAGGTGGATGTAAACTAATGTAGTTACAGAGCCGTTTTATGATAGCCACAAGAGACCTCCAAAGAAAGGTCCGCACCGACTTTAAAATTGCTCCACCATTTTGAATTTTTTTCGGGGGTTAAAAATTAAAAATTTTAACATTTGGGAATTTTCCCGTCGGTTACAGGCTAGAAGCTATAAATAAGTTTGTCAAATTTCAAGTTTCTAGCTCACCTGTAAGTGGGTATACATTAATGTCAGTGAGTGAGTCAGTCGTGTGGCTTTATAGTAGTATAATTAGCATATCCAAACCAAATTATCTGTTAGAACACTTTAAGCCGCCTTTCATACCAGGCTCTCAATATTTCACGGCAAAGAAAGTAACAACAAAAAAAGTGCTACACATAAATTAAGCGCACTCAAGGACGTTGCCTACCAGTGACGTCATGGCAAGTCAAGATAGAATTTCC
>CABEEJ010008244.1:10401-25152 GCA_901482245.1 Timema douglasi
TGTCACTTCTGACGGTCAAAATTTAGGTATATACCTAAATGTAGACTGTCAGAAGTCAGCTGTGAGCTGTCAGTCAGCACCAAAGAAGTCATGGGGCTACTGTAGCTAGATTCATCCGTGCCTGTGTGCATGTGGTCTATGGGTGAATCTATTATTATTATTATTATTATTACTATTAGCACTGCGTCTTACTACCCGTCCGGGCTGTACGCACTTAATCTAATGTGTAATGGTAGGGAAACTGTGGGATTAAATGGATACAGTTTTTCGTGGGATCCGAACCACGGTGGAGGCCTGGCATTCCACACATTCACAGGTTGTGATCAATACACCTGTAGGAGGTGAAGGAAGTGTTTGGGTAATCAGATAAATCTGTGTATGTATGAAGCTAAGATAGTATTAACCCGCTTGGCGGCCGCGTGGTCTAACGCGCTACTCTCGCAGTAGTCTAGACTGCCGATGACGGGGAGATTTGAGGTTAGAATCTCGGTTATAAGAAGTGAGGGTGTTTTATTTCCTGAAAAGTTCCCCACTATCCCTCCAAGCGAGAACGGGAACATTTCCTCCAAATTCAATATTCCCCATCCCTATTCTATTAGTGTAAATATACGGATACCCAAATGGGTGGTAAGACGTGGATAGTGTACTAACCCGCCTCGGTGGCGTAGTTGGCTAACGCGCTAGTCGTGTTGAGCTCGACTGCTGAGGACGGGGAGATCGAGGTTCGAATCTCGGTCGGGTGAACTGAGGGTGGTTTTTCCTAAATGGTTTTCCACTCTCCCTCCACGCAAATGCGGGTTCACTTCCTCTAATTCAACCTTCCCAATTCCTAATTCATTAGAGTAATTAGTACTTAAAGCGTATAACCCAAACGGTTAGTAAGACGCGGTGCTAAATAATATTATTTTTATTTTTATTATTATTATTACACTTACAGATAAGCTAGAAACTTAAAATTTGGCAAACTTATAGCTTCTAGTCTGTAACCGACGGGAAAATTCCAAAAATTGTAATTTTTAACTCTTGAAAAAAAATTCAAAATGGCGGAGTAACTTTAAAGTCGGTGCGGACCTTTCTTTGGAGGTCTCTTGTGGCTAAACGGTAAAACCTATCAAAAAACTGTTCTGGAATTACATTGGTTTACATCCACTTGCAAATAAAACTCACCGGGTATTTGGGGGCGTAGCCCTCAACGAGCAAAGCGAGTCTTCTGTACAAAGCTGGGTTGAAAGTCGTGTGATGATTTTATTAGTGTTTATGAAGTAAATATACGAGTTAAATAAATGTGTGATATAATGATCCCAAGGATACACTAGACAGTTTAAGGTGTCTTACACGTGAGGGACTGAACCCTCATCCTCTTAACTCAGCCCTCCTGACCACTATGCCACGGGGGAGGGGTGGAAATAGTGTTTTCTAATTAAAAACTTTCCTAGAGATGAGTGTTTTTTAATTTTGCTCTGGAGTCAAGCAGTGCGCGGAGATGAAGTGTTTGTAATATTCCCGCCTAATTAATGCAAGCAATCGCCTGGCTGTGAGCTCACGTATCGATCCAAGGGAGCTGATTGGTGGAGGCTAGCCGTCTAACCCTACGTCCGTAGACCGGATCTAATCATCTCCACCTAGAGACTATATCAGAATAGACATTGCCAAATATTAAAGTGAACTTTTTTTTTGTATTACATCTTAATACCGGTCCGGATTATCGGCATCTATTTATGTTAACTTGGTATGGATGAGGAAGGTACTCACATTTTAGAGAATAAATTATTATTATTGTTAGCACCGCGTCTTACTACCCGTTCGGGTTATACGCACTTATGCTAATGTGTAATGGTAGGGTGATTGTGAGATGAAATGGAGGACCTACAGTTTAACGTGGAATCCGAACCACGGTGGAGGCTTGTCATTCCTCACATTCACAAGATGTCTTGTCAGAGGTGAAGGAAGGGTTTGGTAATCAGATTAATATGTGCTGGCACCGAGGATAAAACCCCGGCCGCCAGCACAGAAGTCTGACACCTTACTCCTAGACCGCCAGGTCACCTTATAGAGAATAAAGAGTGGAAAACTAGCTTAAAGGAAAGCACCCTCAGTACACTCAACAAGGATTCAAACCCTGATCTTCTCGTAACTTTCAAACAAAAAATAGAAGAGACTGACGTTCAGTCCGTGGGATCACCAATTCGAGTTGACCTTTAAATTCACATATATTAAGCTATCTTAGTTCATAAGGAAACTGGTTTCTCCTAAACTAATACACTAATGGCTATGCTGACTAAGGTGTTTCTCAACAGACTTACTTTCTATTGAGGAGGAGCTTCAAGTCATAATTTCAGTAGAGTACACGGGAGCTGGTTTTTTACACAGGATATTTTATAAATAATAATTTGGGGCATCTAACGTGCCATTTCAGAATAATAATAATAATAATATTTAGCACCGCGTCTTACTACCCGTTTGGGTTATACGCTTTAAGTACTAATTACTCTAATGGATTAGGAATTGGGAAGGTTGAATTAGAGGAAGTGTACACGCATTTGCGTGGAGGGAGAGTGGAAAACCATTTAGGAAAAACCACCCCCAGTTCACCCGACCGAGATTCGAACCACGATCTCCCCGTCCTCAGCAGTCGATCTCTACACAAGCGCGTTAGCCAACTACGCCACCGAGGTGGGTCATTTCAGAACAAATTTATCATATAAAGGTGCGTAAGTATTAAATATAAATGTTATACTTGTGGTTTTACTTTAACTTCTCCAAGCAAATAAGGTTCCTCCCAAATTACCCTCCTAAATAGTATTCCATTGGTTAAAGTGTCAAGCAACCCTTGGAGTAAAACACACGAATCTTCAAGTATGTTGAGAAATTTCATGGATCGAAATTTTCCTTTATTACAAAAATGACAGTAAATCGTATTTGAATTATTCCAAGTCATCCTTTCTCAAATTATCGTGCAATTGTGTAATTTTACCAAATTTCTTACAACCACTATTTTTTTTATAAAATATAATAAATAGAATTGTCAATAAACTTTTTATAAATAGTGGAGGGCCATTTAGAAAATGTAAGCGTATCTAGGTTAAGGATCAAGATAACGTGAATTTTAAAATGTTAGTAAAAATATATACAGAAACATCGAACAACAGGGAAGCAAGAAGAAAATATAATTATTGGTCCAATTTTCATAGTAATGACAGCTAACACAATTTCTAGGTCTATGTTCATGCATCCATACGGAAAGTCATGTGAGTTGCAGCTGCCACTTTTGATGGATATTAGTAATACCCATAAAATAACAAAAACATAGTAAAATAATATCAAATTTTGTGTGTGTGTTTTAAAAGGCCCTTAATATAAAAATTGGACTATAATTAATATTTAGCACCACGTCTTACTACCCGTTCGGATTATACGCTTTAAGTACTAATTACGCTAGTGGATTAGGAATTGGGAAGGTTGAATTAGAGAAAGTTAACCAACATTTGCGTGGAGGGAGAGTGGGAAAACCATTTAGAAAAAACCACCCCCAGTTCACCCAACCGAGATTCGAACCTCGATCTCCCGTCCTCAGCAGTCGAGCTCAACACGACAAGCGCGTTAGCCAACTACGCCACCGAGGCCGGTAATTGGACTATAATATTTATACTTTGATTGCACTTTACACGCAAATATATATATATATTTTCGAAATGTTACTATACAAAACTAGGGTGCGCGTTGTACCCATCATTTATCCTGTCAGCGATCAAGCTTATCTTGTATTATTAAACTATTGTGTAGCTTATAAGATAGGACACCATAGTGTAGTCTGTCATGGTAAGACCTTTCAGGGTAAACGGGATGTATAAGAGAGCACGTTATACTCGAGTAAAACGCTGGTATATTATTCTGCGTGACGTCAAAACAGCGGTGTCTATAATCTTCTATATGTAATAGATGGGTGTGAGAATATTAACCCGCCTTATACCAGGGATCCGGGCCCAGTATATAACCGTGTTGTCGTTAAGTGGATAAAGATGGTGCCGTCCCCAATTTCCAAGGAGGTTATCCTAAATTAGTGTTAATTGCGTTATGTCTTCGCTCTGGTCCTATCGTCCGGATCAAGCTATAAGCCTGGGCTACTAGGATCAGAGCCAGCTAATGCCAGGACAGCGGATGAAACGTCTTACAGGAGAAAACGGCTCACATTTTAAAAGAAGATAGATTATGTTCGAAAACTAAATATCAAGGATGACAGTTCGGAAATTTTACATTGAAGTACGAGTGTGTAATAAGTGCTCTGAAAGAAGAGGGTTTTAGAAAATACGTATTTTTTTTTGCTGTCGACACTGATGTCATTTTGCTATATTATCAAAATAAGGGGTGACCGGGCGGTCCAGGGGTAAGGTGTCAGACTTCTATGCTGGCGGCCGGGGTTCAATCCTCGGTCCCGGCACAGATTTATTTGATTACCAAACCCTTCCTTCACCTCTGACAAGACATCCTGTAAACGTGGGGAATGCCAGGCCTCCACAGTGGTTCGGATTCCACGTTAAACTGTAGGTCCTTCATTTCATCTTACAATCACCCTACCATTACACATTAGCGTAAGTGCGAATAACCCGAACGGGTAGTACGACGTGGTGCTAATAAGAATAATAATCAAAATAGGTTTATCGGTATTGATACTATTTATAAAAAGTGACCACTGTGGGATCCCATGACTTGATATAAGAATATAATAAATTAATTTCAGTAACTTTTGTGCCTCCGTACCATGTTCTTCTTAATTTAACAATAACTATAGTATGATTTTGGTTGGAAGAACGACATGTAAGTTACTAAAATAATTTTAATATATTCGCACATAATTCATGTTATACGCATCTGTCCCTTTTCATAGATATTAACATTACCCATAAAATAACACAAATTATATAATAAAATGTTATCTATGTGGAACGCAAACAAATATGTTTGTATTTTACAAAATTTGATGCATCATACGTCAATTTTGAAATCACAGCCCTCATTCTGAAGCATTTAGATTATAAAAATATATGCTTTAAGTTCAATTAGTTAGAATATATATTCCTGATATAATGTTAACGCTTAGTTAAAAATTCCCACCCTCAAATATTTTTGAAAGCTCAAGTTTTTGGGCATATTTTCAATGCATAAGCTTAAACGTACTTTTTATGAAAATAAGTTGAAAATAACTTTTGAAATGACTATCGAAAGTAATCTCTTTACGTTTTAACTAATATTTACATATACATATATATATATATATATAATATGTAATATTACATATATATATATATATATATATATATATGTAATATGTAATATTAATTTTTCGAATGATTTTACATAGTTTTCACAAAAAATTATTAAGGGAGGTATCAATATATTATGTTTGTAAACTCCGCTATTTAATTAAAACTATCTACAAGAGATTGAATTGAAGTAGGCTGTAGGTGTCATAGATCAAATTTTTAGTGAACTCCGAGACATAAGTATCTTGCCTTTCTTGGCAGTGTGATAAGACATTTGCTAAGCTTTAACTCGGTCAGAAACGCTTCTGTCTAGAAATTTTATTTTTGTCCAAGCTTGAAATATATTTTTTTCTGGCTCCTTGAATAATATTTACTTGAAAAGGTCCTATAAATACACACCAAAAACACTTTTCAGAATGTCCTAATAGATGGAATATTATATTATTACTATACATGCATACTCTGCGTCTTGTCACAAGGACAGTATATCCTCATTTAATCACACTAATTATATGGAGATGAGTGAAGTAGTATGGAGATAAACATAAGCATCTTTGTATAGGAATAGTGGTAAGATGTATAGAAATAAACCCCTTAGTGCCCTCAGCTGGGTGTTGAACCCCAACCAGACTACCAGACCAGACTAGACGATACTGATGTTTTAGTTCACGTGCCCATCTGTGTGGGGTTAGATATTAAGGAATATTATTCTATTAATGTTTATATGGGAAAAATAATAATAATCATTAGTTCCGTTTAATTTTTTTTGTTGCGGTTTATTATTATTATTATTATTATCATCATCATCATCATCAACAATAACATAGGTGACCTGGCGGTCTAGGGGTAAGGTGTCGGACTTCTGTGCTGGCGGCCGGGGTTCAATCCTCGGTCCCGGCACAGATTTATCTGATTACCAAACCCTTCCTTCACCTCTGACAAGACATCTTGTGAATGTGGGGAATGCCAGGCCTCCACCGTGGTTCGGATCCCACGTTAAACTGTAGGTCCTCCATTTCATCTCACAATCACGCTACCATTACACATTAGCGTAAGTGCGTATAGCCCGAACGGGTAGTAAGACGCGCTAATAATAATAATAATAATAATAATAATAATAATAATAATAATAATAGTAAGTGAAATAAGAAAATAGAGAGAGCCATCTCACCGACATCAACGCCACTCAGCTATGTTAGCACTGCATAGGGGAAGATTTGTAACTAAGGGTAAAACAAAGAAGAAAATAAAATAGAGACAGACCCTCTCACCGACTGCAGGGTCAACCAGCAATGTTGTTCACGCGAAATAAAAGTCAAATAAAGAAGGAAAATATTGGGGAATTAGCCCGCCATCTTTAGAGCCTTACTACGGGATACAATATTAACGGAGCTGGGATATATTTATGGATGACATGACGAACTCACAATGACTGAGGGTACTTTTTTAATTCGTAGCAGCCTCTGGAATCGAACCAAGCGTCCCCTTATATCCTTACCCGAAACCTTCTACCCACTAGGCAAAGGATGACACCTAAGCCTATTAATCCTTTTCAAAATGGAGGCTCACGGGAAACAGGAAATGTGTGGCCAAGGACCAGTTTGTGGTTTCCAGTATGGAAACCCTGAAAGTGAAACTATATATAGCTCCTGGTACAAACACACACGCGTAGTGATTGCAATCCCCCACAGCTGTTCCACGGAACCCCAAGCAAACTGCCTCTTCTCACGAATTATGGGTAATAAAAGGACATAACTTTCGCAGGGGGAAAGGGGGAAAAAACAAGATAAAACTATAAAGGAAATCTAATGGTATCACTTAAGGAAAGTCTTTATTTCCCTTTTTTGGTTGAATATGCAAGAAAAACTTACTTTTGAATTTATCGGGGGTAAATTTGAAACCATCCACGATGTAATCGTACAATTCAACTCAAAATTGGTAACATTAGGCTGTCCGCCCACGTCACTGAGCGGTGAGAGAGGACAAAGTTTGCTCATTAGATTGTTTAACGTGTGCTTTAATAAACACATATTACAGTATATAAACTCGACTTACAAGCTAACGTAACTCAGGATAGTTCACCTAGCGTTCCACTCTTAATCTTAGTTTCTAGATATATTGAATAGCAGAAACAAATAGTATTTTCTTAAATATATTTTTTAACACCGCGTCTTATTAACCGTCCAAGCTATACGCTTATGTACTAATTAAGCTAATGCACTAGGGATGCGTGGGTATGTATTTGTATGAAGTGTGCTCGCGTTTGCATGGAGGTAGAGTGTAAAAACATGTAAGAATAACAACCCTCGATACACCCGACCGAGATTCTAATCTTGACCTCCTAGACTTGGGCGGTCTGTTATAGTGCGAGGGTGACGCCTCAGACCGATTGACCATTGAAGAAGATCAAACCAGTATTTAAATAGAAGATAGCGTGTAGCTCGAACAGGTAGTAAGATGCGGTGATAAAGAAAATAGAAAATATCTTTGTCAGAATCACCTGGAAACGAACCTGGCAGTATTTGAATGTGGGTTGATCATTATAATCTTACTATCCTCGGAGAGCCAGACTGCTTAGGACGGGGAGATCGAGATTCGAATCTCGGTCGGGTTAACTGGGAGTGGTTTTTCCTAAATGGTTTTCCAATCTCCCTCCACGCAAATGCGGGTTCACTTCCTCTAATTCAACCTTCACAATTCCTAATCCATTAGCGTAATTAGTACTTAAAGCGTATAAACCGAACGGGTAGTAAGACGCGGTGCTAAATATTATTATTATTATCCTCGGAAAATAATAGTAGGACCAATACGTATGCCAGTAGTCTCACGGTCTAAGACGTTAAGCTCCTAATAGACTAAATCATTGGTGACGGATAGGTCGAGGGTCTAGGTTTGTATCTCGAGTCGGATGCCATGAGAAGTTGTTTTCTAAATGTTATATATTTCTGTTGTTTTTCCCATCCTCTCTCTATTGCGGGTGCATTTACTCTAAGCTACCTAGCCAATCTTTCTACCTGTTAGGCTGGGTCGTTAATAACCTTAGTGTTAAAGGGAATGCCAGGCCTCCACCGTGGTTCGGATTCCACGTTAAACTGTAGGTCCTCCATTTCATCTCACAATCACCCTACCATTACGCATTAGCGTAAGTGCGTATAACCCGAACGGGTAGTAAGACGCGGTGCTAATAATAATAATAATAATAATAATAATAATAATAATTGTTAAAATTAGCTGACTAGTTAAGAAAAAGAGCAAAGTTTAAGGGAGCTATGATTCTATCACAAGCTAGGGTTGGACATTAATAATTTGTGGATTTATTGGATATTGGCCTCAGAATCAGCGATGCAGTTTCTTAAAATTCAATCCATCCATCCTTTCTCTCTAGATTAATATAAGTTGTGAAAAACTATTACTGACTTCAGAACGTGAGAAAGAAACGCAAGTTTTTTTTTTAAGAAAAATAATTTAGATTATAGCTTTATACTAACGAAACAATGTTTTGTTGAACTACTTTTTTGAAAGAAAAAACTTATAAAGGACTCATTTCTGTAGTTAAAATGTTAAGTTGATAATTAAAACAAGTGCCACACCATTAAAGTTTATGTAAATCGCTAGTTAAATTGTAACCTTTATAAAGAGTCTAGACTTACCCTTCACATTTTCATTTTTTTTTATAATTCATACAGCATTTTGACCTCATAAAATAAAATGAGGACTAGAATAGTATCCTAAAATTAAGGAGTATTTGAAACTTTCACATAGAATCAACTAATAAAGTAAAGATAGCGTGAGGTTGTCAAATAACTATTACGTAGAAATATTTTTCAAATAAAATTCTCAATGGTTGGTAGGTTGACTGAGGAAATGATACTAACATAATACATTGTAGATATTTAACATAAGTTTAATGGGACCGAAACTGCACCCAGTGGTCACGTAGACTAAGGCGTCAGGCCCACAATAGACAGGATTTTCCAGTGGAAGGCCGGGTGCTATTAAGAATGGTTTAACACGTGTGTTTTTAACATCCTATTTTCAGGCTAGTGCGGGTGAAATTCCTCTAAAACCACCTCTCCATCCTTTCCATTGTATTAATACCTTTGCTACCCAGTCCCTACCCCTTGGGCAATTTGTTAGGATGACCTACGTGTAGGGAGGGATTGTCGGCCAAGAGCGTTTAAATTAATCATACCCGTAGTTTTACTGAATTTTATTGTAAGCCATAGTACATGATGTGATGTAGTCTAACTATAATCGATTATGCTAAAAAGAGGCATCAGCCCAAGCTCGTCATTCTATTAAAAAGAACCCGCCTCGGTCGCGTAGTTAGCTAACGCGCTAATCGCGTTAATCTCGACTGCTGAGGACGGGGAGATCGAGGCTCGAATCTCAGTCGGGTGAACTGGGGGTGTTTATTCTTAAATGGTTTTCCTCTCTCCCTCCACACATATGCGGGTTCACTTCCTCTAATTCAACCTTCCCAATTCCTAATCCATCGGCGTAATTATTACTTAAGGCGTATAAACCGAACGGGTAGTAAGACGCGCTGCTAAATATTATTATATTATTATTATTAAAAATACCTTACTTACCTTTACATTTATGATCTAATTCTACATCGAACTGGAGACTAGAGCGTACTCTAGCCCTGCCACAACACCCCCACAGCTGCTACTGTTATGGTATCAACCCTTCTTATAGAATAAAAGTGTATTTATGTTGTTGTTTTTTGCTTAATTTTGTAACACTGATGTGTAACTATACACTAATCAAGCTGATTGTAATAACAACTGTGCTGTGAACTGACTGCGTTTGACTGGCTGACTCAGGCTTTCAACACAAATAAGGAGCACGTATCTCTCTTAGGTAGCGTTAATATTGCCTAAAGCAAAGATTTATCTGATTATCAAACCCTTCCTTCACCTCTGACAAGACATATTGTGAATGTGGGGAATGCCAGGCCTCCACCGTGGTTCGGATTCCACGTTAAACTGTAGGTCCTCCATTTCATCTCACAATCACCCTACCATTACACATTAGCGTAAGTGCGTATAACCCGAACGGGTAGTAATACATGGTGCTAATAATAATAATAATATTGCCTAAGGTTTACTAGACACTGAAAATACGTTAAGTTAATTATTGGCTAACCTTACCATGTAATTGTTTTTTTTTACCGAATTTACTTTAGTATACAAAACATTCTGACTTATCTCTAACTTTGCTTCACATTAACCTGACAAAACCTTACTGGGCGGCACACGAACACGATTTGGGTGACACATTGACATGAAAAAAGAAGAAGATTAAATTAAACTTTTTCACAACGACACATCATTTTTTGAAGTTCATCATATTTCGACTGTTATTTAAATAAATGGTACGGTGCGCCACACAGACTTTCCCTCGCTTTTATCTTAAAATAGATATTTACTAAAAACTGGTACAATTTGTGAAACTAAATAATATGTCTATACATTGTCGTAGAAACACTACACCTAAGATCATAGATAAAACAATATACAGTGTTACTTACTCTATGGAATTAGGAAATAGGAACAATGTTACAGGAAAATTGAGTAAAAATAAAGTATTTTTACCTTTAATAGTACTACAACTTTAAAATGATAATATATTTCGTTTCTCAAATAGTTGTAGAGAAATGATGAAAATGGAAAAATTTATTCCATGTGAGGTACTCTCAAAGTAATTCTCATGAGAAAATGAGAATCGCCATCGTGTAATCGTATGGTAAAAAAAAGTGTATAGATATAAAATTTAACCAAAATAATTAAAGCGAATTTTGTGAGAATAGATTTTTTTCCCCCACAGTATACTACCCTTAAATTTAGGGTTAGACATTTAATTCCAAAAATCCTTCAGGGGGGACTTCATAAACACCCCAAATAACAAGTTATAACCCATTGTGTAAAATAATTTTGACTCTAGCCTAAGTTACAGACAGATAGCATCTCTAAAACCACTTTTTTTTTTTGTTTCAGAGTGTCATGAAACGTCGACATTTATCAAAATCTTGAGTTCGAATGTTTTTACAATCACAATACTTTCTCTCCAAGGTGTTAAGAGAAAGTAAAAATTATGTAAGTTTGGGTTAAACTTAATATGTATCAATTTATTGTATTTTTTCGCTGAATGTGTTACTTTCAATGTTTTTGCTTATGTGTTTGAAACTAAAATTAACGAAGGTACTCACTTTTACCATTTATAAATTTTTCCTTCTTTAAAATTTAGGATTATTAAAATATTTACAATTCGATTTGAATTAATCATCACATTGATGATATTCAAAAAATTTTAATTTTTAAATACTCATTAAAGATAAGAGATGGTACACTACACGTGTTCAAAATTTAGCCAGTCCTTAAGTGTTGTTGTTGTTATTATTATTATTATTATTATTAACACCGCGTCTTACTACCCGTTCGGGTTATACGCACTTACGCTAATGTGTAATGGTAGGGTGATGCGAGATGAAATGGAGGACCTACAGTTTAACGTGGGATCCGAACCACAGTGGAGGCCTGGCATTCCCCACATTCACAAGATATCTTGTCAGAGGTGAAGGAAGGGTTTGGTAATCAGATAAATCTGTGCCGGGACCGAGGATTGAACCCCGGACCCCCAGCACAGAAGTCCGACATCTTACCCCTAGACCGCCAGGTCACCCTGTCCTTAAGTGACCCACTGGTTGAAAAATATTCACCATTCACCATTCACCTGCACTGAAGCAGGGATTTGGACTATATAATATAAGGGGGCAAGACACGTAGCGGGAGTTTTAAGGAACTGGCCAATAATTCTCATTCAGAGAGGTCAGGAAGACCCCAATTTTAAAGAAAAATGCCTGCTCGTTTTGTATGTGGTAGGAAGTTTGGGGCTAGATTATTGATTGCGTATACTGAGATGGGTTCCACTAAATGATTCCCCATTCTATCGCTAAGCAAATGTAGATACATTTATTATAAATTAAACCTTCCTCTTCCTTACTATATCAGTGTATGAACAAGTATACGGATAGCATGGATGGGTGGTAAGCAACGATGCAGTCAAACAAATCGTTTAGGAGTATAACTGTGGTCCCCCAGGTCAGTATCCAATACACTAACAACCCGCCTCGGTGGCGTAGTTGGCTAACGCGCTTGTCGTGTTGAGCCCGACTGCTGAGGACGGGGAGATCGAGGTTCGAATCTCGGTCGGGTGAATTGGGGGTGGTTTTTCATAAGTGGTTTTCCACTCTACCTCCACGCAAATGTGGGTTCACTTCCTTTAATTCAGCCTTCCCAATTCCTAATTCAATAGAGTAATTAGTACTTAAAGCGTATAACCCGAATGGGTAGTAAGACGCGGTGCTAAATATTATATATATTATATATAAATACACTAACCGTGCGGTCACATCTTGCCTGTCTCGGAATCTCTTCCAGACCAAGGTCCCGACATATCTCATCAGCAAGAACTTCAAACTTAGCCGGTATAGGGGTGAGATGGTGACGAGATAATTCGATTGTCTGGTCCACATGCAGACAAGGGACCCCATGATTGCTAGCTGCCCTATCTCCCAGGGGCAGAGTCAGAGAGACGTCAGCAGCCTAACAGCAGAGTACGAGCTCCCCTTCACCCGTCAGTGGCAGGAGATGGAAACACGGATAGTGCGCCTGACTCTCATCCGGTGGCCAGGCCCGGACTCAATTTTGGTTTAGAATGGTTTCACCAAGATTGCACTTTTGTTTTTACGACACATTTCCCCGTGTTTCCCGGGTTTTTCAAAATAAATTCTCATTTTCCCAAACAACTTAGATTAAAGTTCAGAAGAATAAAATTTATTTTTTCATAAAATTGAATAATATTAGGTAATATAAATAATTGAACTAACAGAAACCAATTATTATAGTTTTTAGTGTATGAGAAAATCCGGATCGGAATATAATATTCTTACATTGAAAAATTACACGTAGATACGTGAATCGAACCCGTGACCTTTGGTTTAGAACAACAATGCTCTCACCACTGAGCTATCCAGGAGTCGTCCCATCCCCAGGGTAATTTTTAACTCATACTTTAAGGCAGAGTCTGTGATGGACATGTGGAAATTGTCGGCTACATAATGAGCGATCAATAAAGATTACACCCGCCTCGGTGGCGTAGTTGGCTAACGCGCTTGTCGTGTTGAGCTCGACCGCTGAGGACGGGGAGAACGAGGGGTGGTTTTTCCTAAATGGTTTTCCACGCAAATGCGGGTTCACTTCCTCTAATTTAACCTTACCAATTCCCACTCAATTAGCGTAATTAGTACTTTAAGCGTATAACCCGAACGGGTAGTAAGACGCGGTTCTAAATAATAATAATAAAGATTACGAGCTATCAGATAACACAGGCATCTTAAATTCGGATGTCAATGGTACATTTGTACAGACAAGCATATAATTATGGATTAAATAGGCAAGTTATTATAGTTGCAAATTACGGTTATAGCCACATATAAGCATCATATTCTTTAAGTTGAACAGGACGACTCCTGGATAGATCACTGGTAAGAGCATTGACGTAATAAGCCAAAGGTCCCGGGTTCGAATCTTAAATCAGAGTGTCATTTTTTCTATTTAAAGAATATAATTAGTGTTTGAAACAGGATAGTTTTGGGCTTGATTGGTAAACACATGCAATAGTTAGACAAACCAATGTTTCAGGGAAAAGAATGATGGGGGGAGGGGGGGGGGATAAGGTGACACTTGTAAGAATCTGGGTTCTTAGTTCCTCAGTTACCCTTTTATTTCGTGCAAAGGTGTACTATTTAAAGCTTACATTTTAAATATCCCAAATTAACTAATAGTGTACTATGTTTTTTGTTTTGTTTTTTGCAAAATTCTCTTATAATGTATATGTGTATATATGCACACACGGGGTGTTCAAAAACTCATAGCCCAAACTGCACATATAGTTTGTTTGAACCAAAGGTAATACACAATCACTATACTTATATCCGGAAAACAAAGCTAATACCATTAAATTATGTTCAAAGTCTCAGCGTACAGCTCAGGGAGAGCAAAACAGTTCAAGCATACGTGAACAGCAGGGTACGTAGGAGTTAACCGCGTGGCACTACACACCTTGACATCTTGAAACACGGCAGCAGAAAATACCCTAATTAATAGTAAATAGCACACTAGTACATCTCGATATGCGGATACGTTCTGAGGATCGCCATTAATTGTCAATACATCAGAGAAAGTACTTGCCATTCTTACATGTGCAGTGCCGCGCGCCTAGCTCCTATGCAACTTATTGTACGTACATGCACGGCGTTGTGCGCTGAAACTTTGAACTCAATTTAATGGTATTAGCATAGTTTTCTGGATTTAAGTGTATAGGGATTTAGTATTACTTTTTACCCGCCTCGGTGGCGTAGTTGGCTAACGCGCTTGTCGTGTTGAGCTCGACTGCCGAGGACGGGGAGATCGAGGTTCGAATC